>JAJJMC010009555.1:694534-717796 GCA_023531435.1 Papaver californicum
ACCCATAAAAACCCTCTGTTAATTTTTGAAAGCAAAACCCCACTCCATATAAATGGGATGGTTTTGGAGTGGTCAAAAACCACAGTGCATATAAAACCACTATATTCCATTTCCTAAAATTATTGATGGATAATTCTACACCCACCACGAGCTGGGCATCCTGAGCTACCCCGAAAGACACAATCACCATGAGTCCCACCCATGGTTATCACGGCCGGTCTTTAGGGTTTGGGTGGGACCCATGCGGGATAAGCCACAGTGCCAAACTCACGGTGGGAATATCATTTTCGAACGCAAGTTTGAAATTAAGGGTGATGAGTTGTTTGATAACACTTTTTTGTTTCTCCTAATTCCTAAAGATAGCTAGATTCCCCTTGATATAACATCTTCCTACTAAGATAAGTAACAGAGCTGAGCTGCTGAAGCAGGTGCCTATCTTTTTTTGCCAAAGCAATGTCCTTTCAAAAAAAAAAAATTGTACTACGAGAGAATATTTCGTTTTGTATTATTGCCAAAGAAAGGGGATCTTTTTAGACGTCTCATCCATTCAGTAAATATGTTGAAAAGGTGTGTCGTTTCTAAAACGACGGAGATAAAAATACTGCCTAAGTCCGATTTTATTAAATCTGAGTTTTCGGTGAACTAAATAAGTCTATTTTTTTTAAACGGAGGGAAATTAAAGATGAGTTTATTGTTATTTTTTATAGGATTTATGTATTTGAGGTGTTTTGGTCTAGAACTGTTCAGTACAGTATTTAAAATGCATTCAAAATTTAAGCGCTATTCTAAATTGAGTGGGTCTAGACAGGCCGAGTTCTAAAACTCCCAAAATACATTAAAGCCTTGATTCAGGTACGGCGAATATTTTTTTCCGGTACGGTGAATCTCACGCGAAAACCATCAGACCTACTTTCTGTAACATTCTAAAACTCGGTTCGGCCGTCCATTTTGTTCTGAAATTCTTGGGTAAAATATCAACACATACACCTCATTGTGCAAACATGATTGATTTGAACAATCTATCCATATTTGAAACATCATCTAAGGGGGAATAGTATAAGATTTCCCCAAAATGATACAAAAATAAATAAAATGAATCTATATAAAATCTGGCTAAGCTTTACAACTCAAACTCTCATAGCGTGCTTAATGCAACATACAATAAAAGGCTTTAGCATAAGAGTGGCTTTTCTGTTTCATAATTTTTAGGTACTACAGCTGCATCATCATTGACCACAACACTTTCTTTCTTCTTAGCCCATAACACAAAATATAGACCAGTGAACATCATCAACATACCGCACACGCTGCAAAAAAATCAATCCATAAGTACATATTTTGGTTATCTTTACTCGAGTCGAAGCGTTACAAAAGATCCCGTAATTGGTGAGAGCATAGAACACATTACCTTCCGAGACTGATAGAGTCCCCTAAGGTGAGAGCAGAGAGTATGACAGAAGAGACGGTTCCGACGGGGTTGAATGTAGACACATATACTGGCCCTTTTCTCTTCATAGCCCATGCATTAAAACTCGTACAAGCTCCACTTACAATACCTCCCTAGACACAAATTGAAGCAGTTCAGTCTATGCTATATACAAAAAAATATTTATTTCAGAAAGCTCCAAGTGAATCATTCCAATGCCATTGGCTCGGTTCAGCCTGGCGCATCCACGCAACTCACTGGGTCAGTGTGAAGGTGTTTACCAGTATAGCATACCCAACAAGATCCCCGGTGTGTACAATGTTATGGGCCGTGACTAATCCTCGTTCTTCTACCATTTTCAGGACTGCTGTTAGAATAGCACCAGTGAAAGAAGTAATGGCACAGAGGGTCATAGGTGCAGGGAAATCGCCCAAAGTTGCAGCCTGTTTTCAACACAAGCATCATTTAGCTAATACAATGGCAGAACATGTATTCATAGATCGACACAAAACCTAGTACTGAAGTCTTAATGGCTGTAAGCAAAGAATTACGCACGCACCTGTAAGACAACAACACATGATAGAACAAGGATTGCTGTCATGAGACATACGATACCGACAAGCTTGACTTCCTCGTTGATTTCATCATTCGGATTGGTACTCTCTGAAGTTGCTCCAGGCGCGTACAAAATGCTCATTGTAATTGCTCCAATAACACAAATGCAAGTCCCCAAGATCTTAACTTTACTATATATGCAACTAATATTCACCTTCTCAAACCTACACAGCAAAGGCTCATATAATTTGTATGGCTAATTCAGATTGTATCGCAAATGAGTCGCGCGAAGTAGTAGTACCTGAGAGCCCAAGCAATGACAAAGATGATCCCTGGAGCAAGATTGGGCATGGCACAAGCAATTGCTGGAGAAGTTTTTTTAACTCCCACTAATAGTAGGGACTGGAATAGAGTTACCCTTCAAAAAAACAGCATTAAAAAATCAACAATTGGATGAATCTAAAGCCAATGTAAAATGATAAATGCTTACCCTCCAAATGAAATCAAAAGTAATTGACCCAACAATTTGGTGCTGAATTCTTTGGGCCACTTGCTCCTTTAAAAGTAATAAACACAAAAATATAAACAAAATTAATAAACAATCAGAAATTAATAATGGTAATAAAATCGTGGAAGAACAAGTTTTATGGTAGGAAACCTTTCGAAATATATGGAGAGAGGAAATAAGAATAGAGAGGTAGCGAAACTGCAATAAATGACGAGGAAGAGAGGGGAGAGACCAAGTGCCATTAAATTGCTCATGATCACTGAATATACAGAATATACGATTTGAACACCGATTAATCCAACTATCAACACCGATTCATGGAAGCATTTATTTGTTGCTGCTGGTGTTGATCCTAACATTTCTCAAATTTTTATGTTCTTAGATCTGTTTTTTTCTTTTCTTTTTTATCACCTCTCTCAGCCCACTAAAATTTCTGGCTGATCAACACCCACCACCATCTCCCATTTCTTAACAATTATATTTGGCATAACATCTCTTTTTGTCTACACAATTTTTGCGGTAACAATTCATGATTCTAGTTTTGTAATTCTTGATAGTTAGCATGCACGAGGCACCAATTGGTCAAATGCTTCCAAGGTGGAAGCATGCATGTTTGGTATGAACCTGCTGGATGATGGTCTTGGGCCTATCTAGAGTTGACACACTATGGTGGATCTGCCCTAACCAAATCCAATCCATAACCCAATTACATCTACCAACATACCTCACTTGGAAATCTATTACTACCCCGTCAAATAAAAAAAATTACTATCATTTTTCTTTATATTTTAACCTAATTTTTCATAGGACAGAAGGAGTACTTTATTATTATTGTATAATAAAAAAAATAATTAAAAAAATCAGAAGCAAGTTACAGAGATTGGCAAGACTTAACATGACCCGGAGAGAAGGAAAAAAATACATATCCTTTCAACACACATAAAAGACTCATAAGAGGACCAAAGGTTACAAAAGAGAGTTAGGAAAAAAACATGCCTTTCCATCCAGAAACCACTTAGTTTTTTGATTTAAATGAACTATACATATGATATATGTAATATAATTAGCAAATAACATGTATGTTAGTAGTATATATAAGGCTTAGATTGGAGAATATAAGACTTTGAAAGTAAAAAATGTGATGGCGGATAGTAATTTGGGAAGGATGTGGCAAAGTTTTATACATGCCTTATAGTTTAGTAATTCATAAATATACATATAATTCGTTTTAGGATGGAAATTCGCAAACCTAAATCGATGTTCCGAACGTACATATGATCGATACAAAAGAATTCATGAATTATACGAATATAATTTGCAGATTTACTAACAAAGATCAGAATATCTCTTTTGTCTACTGTTTGTACCATTATCAAATAGTACATGTGGGAGTCTCACATAAGGGTAAGTGCAAAATAACCATATCCGTGGATTTCATCCGGCCCAATTCGAATTTTAACGGATAAATATCCGGCCCCCGTTTTAATAGATTGGACGTAGATGAATTTTTAAAACCGCCCATTTTTACGGGTTGAACGTGGATGGTACATCACCCATTCGTTGGACTTCCGGTCCAGAGGATAGTTTATCAGTTGGTTTTATTAATATGGATAATCAAAATCCAGAAAGTCTTCGAACTCCTCGTCTAGTTGAACAGAAACAATAAAAATAATCAAAATATAACAGGTGAGATTGAATATATGTAATCATTCACTCGGCTGTCAATGCACTGTGAATTTGAACAGGTCGTTTATTGCTCGACATAAGGAATTGAGAAAAGAGATATGTACAAGCTTAATGAACGCAACTCTAGAATCCATCAAGATTACCTTTACATGATGTTCTAAATAACCCATGCAACTTGGTAGGTACATTCACCAACACCAACTTAAATAATTGTCCAATTATTAACAAATTCAACTCGATCCACAAAAAAAACACAAATTCAAACTTAAATTAATTAATTTGGTCAAAAATTTAAACCAAAATGAAGCTTAATAAAAACTAGAAATAGTACTCCTTCCGTTTCAGCAAAAGTGTTACTATCACTTTTTCATTTTATCCTAAAAATAGACCAAAATAAAAAAGTGATAGTAACACTTTTGTTGAAACGGAGGTAGTATATCATATGATACTAAATAGACAAGTAGTAGTCATTTCCTTCTATTCTTTTTGCATATCATATTCTCAGTACTTAGTTGATAATATCATGAAGAATGGATATGTGAATCTTGTTCGTTTATTATCAGTATTGTATTATTATCATCTCTATACGGTATCTGCACAGATGGATGAAACAAATTTAACAGTAACAGGCAAAACAAATTCAACTGATGGTAAGTATAGCTTTCCAGTGTCTTGTGTTACTTCCATTTCAGTAATATGATTTTTAAAAGTAAGTTTTTTGTTACTATAGTTTAAAATTCGTTAATCCATCTGTATTCATCCGGTTTATCCACTCATCCGTGGGTATCAAATCCGTTGGATAATGGACTGGATACGGATGTATTTCTAAAATCCTTTATTTTGATGGATTAGACGTGGGTAGTACTAAATCCGCATCCATCCATCTGTTGCTCACCTTTAGTCTCACATGCCACTTCAAAGAAACATATTGGGCTTATTGAGGAAGCCCAGTTGGTTTATTGTGAAAGTCTATCTTGTTTATTGAATAAACATACTGGGTTTATTGTGGAAGCCCAGTTGGTTTATTATGGAGGCCTATTTTTACTGGGCTTATTATGGAAGCCCATTTGGATTATTGTGAAAGCCTATTCTTACTGGGCTTATTGTGGAAGCCTATTTTTACTGGGCTTATTGAGGAAGCCCAATTGACTGATTGTAGAGGCCATTTTGAGATAAACACAGATCCTAGAAGATAAATAAGAATCTTCCAGGATAAACTCAATCCTAAGGAGATAGATGCGAATCTTCCAGGATAGACATAAATCTAGAGAAGATAAGTAAGAATCTTCCAGGATATACTCAAGTCTTGAGGAGATAGATATGGATCTTCCAAGATAGACATGAATCATAAGAAGATAAACATGGATCTTCTAGGATATACTTTAATCTTGAGAAGATATTCTAGAATCTTTCAAGATAAATACAAATATACAGAAGACAAACATGTATTTTGTGGGATAGATACAAATATTAAAGGATAAGTACAAATCCAGGTGGTTATTTAGGATAACTACAACTAGATTTGATTTCTACCTATAAGAGCTTATTCAATGGATGGTGTGTAAAGAAAAAAGTCTTAATCTACATAGGATACACAACTATATTTATAAAAAGTTATCTCCAACCCACTGATGTGAGGATGATGTGACCAAAAAAAAGTTAGATATCCTCTAAGTGAACCTCTAGTTTTAGACATTCACTTAGAGGATGAAGATGTCTTCACACTTTTATTAATAGAAATAATTGAAAAACAAAAATGGAAATAATTTAACCAATTGTATACCTACAAATAAGTAAAGAATGATCTAAAACTTTATGGGTTGGAGATAAAACATTTCCCTCCCTAATATTTAGGATTTTATACCTAAAGGATGTCTTAAAAGTAATGCCACATATGAAACATCCACATTCACCATTGGAGAAGCTCTAAATAGGGGATGAAATCCAACCCAAAAGGGGACAATGTCTATCCACTTTCACCACATTTTATCTGCTTAGAGCTCTCTTTATGTTTTCTACTAAAAAAACCACTGTAATATTTATATCAATAAAACTTCTCTCCCTAAGGGGATTCATCCGTGGACGTAGACATAACTCGCCGAACCATGTTAAATTCTTGTTTTCATTATCTTTAATCCGTGTTCTTATCTAATTTCACACCATCACCATCAAATCAATCGTGTTTTATGCCTAAAAATAATTTTTAATACAAACATCTACATAACTTTTGTCGTGGCAATTCTAGTTTTGCAAGTCATTTTTCATATGACTTGATAGTTAGCATACACGAGGCACTAATTAGTCAAATGAATGAAAACATGCAAGATTTGTATCCCCGCACTTCCAATATTACTAATGGGATGCTTCAAAAAAAAAAGCATTTTTAATAGGTACCAGTTTACTGGTTCCAATTTGTATTGTATGGATTAGGATATCTTTCCTAATAAACTAGTACCCCATTAGCAATCATGCAACAGTTCATTCATTGTTTTATGCACACGTTTCATATATAGTTTCATTCATAATTTAATGCATTAAAAATTCCAAATTGACCGTGGAAATACCAGTGGTTAGCATATTTCAAGAGGGGGAATGTGAACTGAAGAAGAGAAACATCAAACTCATGATATGCCCCGATGAGAATAAATTTTTTAAAAGTGATGGACCTTTAAATTTTATAAGACAGTGAGAGGAAATCCATGTGCAACGGGACCAACAAAAAAACGGCAGGCTAACTTTGTTTCCAAAAAAAAACTACAAAATAACTAAAACATCTAACCTTGAAAAGCCAAAAAACTTTCCTAACCAAGCTAATAGATTTGTCAACATTTATTGCAGTACCATGCTCCCTATTATTCTAAGTGTAGTTGTAGAAATCCTACAACATACCCAAGAATAATCCTAAAGCTAGAAGCATTACCAAACGTCATAAATGAAAAACTAAGTGTTAGAATGTAAAAAAGGTACATAGATTTTACATTGTTCGACCATTAATGAGATCTACGTCCATGGATGAAACTTTCACTATGAATATTATGATATTACATGAGTCTCCATTGTGGAGAAGAAGCTCTTTGTGTGCTGTGTAGTGGTGAGAGAAGGAAAAAAAAAAGAATCCCCCCGAAACCTAATACATTTTCCTTAAGTAGGAGAAGGGTTAGATAGGGAAATTATATAACAGTCCTTAGCTTACAATTTAAGCCAATAAAATTTGTTAAGGTGTAAACAACTCCATTAGTGCTTAATTACTTGGACTCTAATCTTGCGTCATATGTCGAGTAGGATTTATGCCTCTATATTTTACCTTTTTTTTTTAATTATTGTTCGAAGAACAATAGTTAATTTTTTTTTTGTTTTGGTGCAGTTTTAGAGCGAGATGAGTGGCGATGAAATGACTTAGCTTCGCTCCGGACTTAGACATCTGATTTGGTGTTGTGGCGAGTTCATCTGCTTTGTTGTGGCACATGACTTATGTCATTCGGGCGTGAAAGTGCATTCCTACAATCTGGTACTTGTTGCTGAGGCTACAGAGTTCAAATTTTAATGGGCTAATCAATTGATTGCATAACTAGCTCAAGTAGTTGGGCTTTAGCTCGCATGATCATGGGCTTCGCCTGGCAGTTGGTTGTATTACAAAGTTAATTATGAAGGCTGTTTTGAAGTATACTCAATAAAAGTAAACTAAATAAGAAGGCTGTTTTAATAAAAATATCTTTATCGTTTATATTTTTATAATTATTTAATATTTTTTAAAGTTTTTTTTTTAATTTAATTTATTTAAATCTTTTGTTTAGTTTTTATTTTTTATTTCTTTTAAAATTTTCTTTATTTACACATATGTTCGGCTGACAAGTGAAAAAATAAATTAAAAACTTTAAAAAATAAAATAAATAAAACTACAAAAAATAATTTTAAAATAATTTTAAATTTATTTTTAAAAATTAAAAAATTAAAAAGAATTAAAAATAAAATTTTAAAATTTTAAAGTTTTAAATAAATAATAATTAAATTTTTTAATAAAAATAATAAATAATTAATTAAATAATTAAATAAATGAATCAAAATTATCTAAGTAATTTAACTAGTCTTAGGACATGACCTACACTAGTTAGAGTGATCGTTTTGTACGTCTCAAAACAGACTTCTAACATGAGATTTTTTACGAGGTTTTACAAATAACATAGCTTTTATTTTTTATTTTCTATTCTAACACAAACATCTAAAAATATAGCCGTTTCCTGCTTTCCAATTGGTAAAACTAAAATCTCTTTTTAGATATAAAATTCTTATCTATTAACATTCACATGCACTTTGAAAATTACGAAGCGTTTGCATTCTGATTATGAGTGATCAAGATATTAAATATCTTTAGAAAAAATTATTCTAATTCATAGCCATGGGCGAAACTAGGGCTTGATTTATCCTGACTCAAACCCCGCCCCTAAAAGCCCATAAATTTTTTTTCTTAAACCCAAAGTTTGAGCACGTGTAAAAATCTAGCTAAACCCATTCCTCGATGGACTCCTAGTTTCCCGTCACTCTACGTAGCCATGTAATAAAGAAAATGCATGCCTATATAATAACCAAAATCTCAATTTATGAGCAATTCTGTAAAAAAACCAATAGAAAATGATGCACGCCTTTTATGAACACGAGTTTTATGATAAAATCAGATTCGGGTACACAATCAAAAGAATGCACACCCATTTATAACCAGAATCATATGAGATTTTCTTTTATTAGGTAAATAAATATGCAATTAAAATAATACATATTTGTCTATAAATATTCTAACGGATTTGAGAGCTAATAAAAATCATTTAGGGGTTATTTTTTTAAAACTATCCAATAGGAGAAACTAAGGGGTGACCAAGGGTATGTAAAAATACTAAAATATCTTTTTACTTATCAAATAATTACCATAAAATCGTCCACTAATAAAAGTTTGAAACCCTAAACCTAAAATCTAAGATGTTATAATCAGTAGTTTCGGGTTTGTGTTAACTACCGATTATTGTGTTGTTCTTCATTATCCATGAACTTCAATCTCAATCGGTAATTATGTTTAGTCATAAACTACCGGTTAATTAACTGGACAAAAATTTAGTGGTAATCGGTAGTTTCGTATACGGTTAAACTTCTGACTATGCTAGTTAGTTATACTCAAAAACATCGAACACAATCGGTAGCTATTTTTACACCTAAACTACCGATTATTCTACTGGATCCAAATGACACATAATCGGTAGTTAATCTTTTATGTAACTACCGCTTGTAGTGTGTTCATATGCTCAATCGGTTGATAATGTAGAGCCCGTGCTACCGATTATGCATAATCGGTAGTTTAGTTGATTTTTTAACTACCGACTATAAACAATTGGGTGAGTTTAACGTACTTTGTGAACAATATGATTAGATCAATTGATTGCTTTTGTAAAAAAGTTGGACGTAAAATCATTTCATTGAATGGAAAAGGCATACATGTAACATTACATGAAATGAAATACAATAAATCAATTAGCATATAGGTGGAAACCGAACAAGGTACTTTCTTCCATTATCCGATAGCAATCCTCATGCATAAAATTTTCCCCATGCTTAACGAAATATTGGTGGAGAGCTATCACCCACTGAAAAAAATAAATCAATTATAAGTTTCAATGCTTGAAAACTCTTTTTAATGAACGACTTATTAACGTAAAATACTTACTCTTTCCACAGGCGATTCGGTGGGACGAGCTCGGCATCTCAGTTTCATTTCCTCTTTCAAGTTGTCCAACCGTTCAGAAAACACCTCATACTTTGTCCTTATGCCTCCGGGAGTCCTTTGATTTTCATTTCCGTTTAATGCCACATAAATCTAAAACACACGCTGCCACCAAGGATAGGTGTTATAATCCGCCATCCAATTTTCATTGGTGGCTCAGTTATTGTTGTTCCAATACGCAGTCTCGTACTCGTGCTCCATGATCGTTACCCACGATCTAATGATGGCCACATCTTCATCATTATTGTATTGTAGAGCCATTCAAAATCAAATGTGAGAATGAGAATGAGATTGAAAGGGATAGGGGAGATTGAGGTTGAAAGGGATAGGTGAGAATGTGAATCACCTTGAAAGGGATAGTTTCCTTTTATAGTGTTTTATTACCAACGACTATTTTTTTTTAAAAAAGCCGTTGGGTTGGGTATTCCAAGCACAATCGGTAGTTTAAGAATTTCATAAACTACCGATTGTGTACATTCAACAATAATCGTTAGTTTAAGAATTACTTAAATTACCGATTATTAGTGTCCATGAGTTTTGAAAAAATTGCGGTTTCCAGTTTGGGGCAACTTACATAATCGGTAGTTTGTACAGAAATTAACCTTTCGATTGTTAGTGTCCAGGAATTTTGAAAACATTCCAATTTCCAATTTGGGGCAACTTACATAATTGGTAATTTAGGGTATCTATTATGTACCGATTGTTGTTTTCTTTTATGACTAATGATACTTGAGCAATTATTTAGCTGGTTATTTAGAATGAAAGTACAATCAACGGCTAGTTTTTTGAAATTATCCTACAAATACACCTCTCTTTTCTCAACCAAATACCACACACACCTAGTTTCATACACTCTACAAATTTCATTTAAGCATCTCCTCTTTGTAACTCACTCCATAACTCTACTTACAAGAATGGCAACATTTGACTCCGCTGAAGATTTGACTATAATTAAAACATGGTATAACGAAAACCTACGTGAAGATGTCATAGCTGGAAGGGTTACACCCGAAACCTTTTGGGGGAGGATCTACATCAAATTTGTGCGAGATTCTGGAAATCCAAAGCAAAGATCTCTTGAACAAATTCACGATAGGTACCAACTTATTCGAATAGCGATAGCTGATTATTTAGTTATACAACAACGGATCTTTAACCGCACCCATTTAGGCTTGTCGATCAAAAAATTTGTGAGCATATTTTACATAAGCTAAGTTCTAAGATCTTCCAATAATAATAACATAGTAAACTTGATGAATTATGTTCTTTTTGTTCTATGCCTGTGTAGGAGGATGTCGCAAAAATACACTACTATCAGGAAAAAAGAGAAGAATTCATAATTGTTGGAAGCTATGAGTTCATGAAGTGTAATCACTAGTAAATGTTTAACTTTATGTACCGATTCTGAAAAATTTACAAATATTTTGTCAGAGTTTGGTTGTAATCGGAAGTAATTGCTTAACTTAATCTACCGATTGTGAGAAATTTTCAATTATATTCTCATAGTTTGGTTGTAATCGGAAGTAAATGTTTATGTTAATATACCAATTCTGGGAATGTTACTTGTTTTTGTCAGAATACTTATTAAATCGGTAGTTTAAGAATTTCTTAAACTACCGATTGTGATTGTACAAAATGTTAAAGTTTTACAAAAAATTTCGATTTCCAATTTGGGGCTACTTATTGTAATCGGTATTTTAAGAAATTCTTAAACTACCGATTGTGATTGTACAAAATGTTAAAATTTTACAAAAAAATTTGATTTCCAATTTGGGGCTACTTATTATAATCGGATGTTTGCACAAAATTTAAACTATCGAATGTGGTGGAATCGGTAGATATATTACTCCTTTATCAATCGATTATCATTTGTTTAGGGATGCACATCGGGTCGGGTGGGTCGGGTTTGGCCCCACCCGACCCGCTAGTTGGCGGGTGACTAAAGTATTCACCCGTACCCAACCCGCCGTAGGACGGATCGGGTCGGGTCTAACCCACCATTTCGACGGGTCAGGTGCGGGTGGATGGGGGTCACCCGCCTAGACCACCTCTTCATCTGTTTCACCCCAAATTAACCAATATAATTTCAACTTGTTAAAAAACCAGCTCTAACACTTGAATCAGTATAACATGCCACCAACAACAATTCATAACAAGTAACAAAAATGCAATGATCTCATTACCAAAACTACGAATACTACAAATTCCCTCAACACCAACACGAAAACTCCATACAACTTTACTTCACTACGCGAGTGTTTATTTCCTTGGTTCTTGTTTCACTGTGATTAAGTGGAATCATGAAATATGCACACATATTGTTTCGATTCCACTTGATGAGTCAATAAATGAACTTGATCATGTACAGTGTACATAAACCTAACTTTAAAAAAATTAAGAAACATACAAATTAAGCACCACTTTAATCAACAAAACCTCACCACTACAATTTCAACTTGTTAAAAAACCAGCTCTAACACTTGAATCAGCATAACATGCCACCAACAATTCATACTAAGTAGAAAATGCAATGATCTCATAACCAATACTATGAATACAATAAATTCCCTTAACACCAACACAAAAACTCCATACACCACAATGCATTACACGAGTGTTTCTTTCCTTAGTTCATGTTTCACTGTAATTATGTAGGATCGTGAAATCTATATGCACACATATTGTTTCACTTCCACTTTGATAAAACAAGCAAATAAACTTGATCTTCTACATAAACCTAACTTTAAATCAACAGATCATAAAACATACAACATCCACAACAACAAACCTGAATAAAAAATCTATGACATAAAACAAGAAATGAAGAAAAATAAGTAAAATCAAGAACCTGCAAAGATCGTCGAGGAGTTCTTGAGAAGGGTAACCTTTCTTGGGAGTACTAGAAGATCGAAGTATACCATCCATTTCCTTGTTTAGTTCAGATTCGAAGTATGTTTTTGATATCACTCAACAGCGAAACCTATTCACTAACCATTCACTTCAACACAGCATCAACCAGCTCTTCTCTGATTCTCTGACTCAGACCCTAATTCATCACAAATCAAGCCATTTAATTCACGGCAAGTCGGCAACTGTTGGTGTGCAAACTTCATTAATCTTCTCCAAATAATGAAGCCCTAATTCCTCGCTGGTAATTGTTGGTGTACAAATCAAGCCCTAATTCCTACCAACTTTATCTGCAAACTGTTAGTGTACAAATCAAGCCCTACTTCCTCGCTGGTAATTCAAGTTTGAGTAAAACCCAATCCTCTAAACCCATGAAAGATGTACAAACTTCATTAATCTTCTCCAAAAATTATTAAATCTCCTTTCTTCAATCTGTTGTTGGTGCTCAGGTTGAGAGCAAAATCTAAAACAGGAACTAACAGATGAATCTAAAACAAGAAAGACTGGAAGAGAGAGATTTGCAATGAAGTTACCTGAGATGTGCGAGAGAGGATCAGTCTTTGCTTCTACGGCTAAACTTAGAGCTCCTTTCGTTAACAAAGGGGTTTAATAAAGGAGAAGAAATGAGTTGGATGCTTAACCTAATAAGGGAAATGATTCTGGCGGTTGGGCGGGTGGGTCGGGTGAGAGAAGGTGTTACCCGCACCCAACCCGCCAGAAAGCGGGTAAAGGAAACTATCACCCGCACCCGACCCGTTTATCGGCGGGTCGGGTGCGGGTCGGGTCAAAACAGGCGGGTGCGGGTCGGGTGGCGGGTCTGGGTCGGGTTTGTGCAGCCCTACATTTGTTCATGGAATTAAATGCATGCAAAAAATGAATTAGTCACTGTGAACAAAATATTGTATTCATATTTTTTTGTATACATCCATATGTTCAAAAAAAATATTCAAAATTAACTATTCATCATCCTGGATACGTTCAATTACGTTCTGTACTGAACTTCCAAAAAAACGATCCCAACGTTTCATGTTCTGATCGCATTGCTTCAATCACTCCTTACAATGGTTAGTTGTGAGGTAATTCGACCACCTGGCTAATGGAGGTAATGGACAATCTTCTTTTAAAGTTAAACCCATTAAATGATTGCCATTAACAAAAGCCATAATGATTCGTCTATCCTTTAACGAATCATCACACACCGTCCTTGTGGGTGTAACTGTGAGATTAACTCCTGTTCTTGGAGGACAAAAAAAATGTACCACGCAGTCCAATACATCCGCTAAAAGATACCCACATACCGGCATTACCATCCAAAACCTGGATCCGACCACCTCCAATCCCTTTTCGCCTTTTACATGAGTATATAACTCGTTGAACCCTTCTTCTCCGCCATATGTATCTCATGTTTTCATCATTTCAATATAAAAATCTTTATCCTCCAACAAATGCGCGGCCATCTTATTTCTTAAATATTCCCATTGGGTCATATTCTCGGTAGCTGCCTCACTAAAATTTCCCATTTGTTTCAAAGCACGTGGAAACCACAATTGCCATCCCCATCTACATCGTCGGTGGAGAAAACAAATTGTATAATGAGCAGAGGGAGTTGGTCCAAATACCTATCGTGTATATGTTGGGTTTGACTTTGTTGGGAAGGAATCGTAGACACCTTAGCTTTGACTTGTCTTGAGCTTGGTCCACCTTGATCCTTCCTTGGACAACCCCTTTTTGCTGAAGCCGGGAAATCTTCATACTCAGCTTCAGTATGTTCATGCCTAGAAAGGTCACGAAGACTGGATAACAATTCCTTCAACTATTTCCTTTGAATTGACCTCGGCTTTTCGGTGTTCGGCCTACCAATCCGCTTTCCTTTTATTGGTTCATGAAAAACCTGTTGATAGGGGTGAAGGGCTTCCTATAAATTGTGCACCAAAAATTGCTTTTGTGCCCCATTTGATCTAGAGTAACGCTCGCGTAGTCGTGCAAATATTTCCGTCTCCACGAACGACACACCATCCACCTCCGGGGTTGTTGGAGTGAAATTTAATTGCTTCCAAAAGGGATGAATATCATTAATGTAAATAACTTCTTTGTACCTTCCAAGCATGTGACGACACGGGAGTCCAATACCTATCATCGTCTTGCAGTTGCAAACCGTAGTCTCATCATCGTGATCTCTGCACAACTCCAATTGTTTCATCATGAAATTTATTGCGCACCAATAAACTTTGTAAACTATACCCCTTAGAAGATCTTTATGTTTTAAATGTGCCAACGGGAATCTATGCCGACTTTTTTCCATTGAACCGTGAATCTTAGTGAGGTCACGTTCGGAGAACTCATGGATTGCTTCTTGGACCGACACGACCCCATTTTGGCTTCCGACTAGTATCTTCTTTAATCGGCCATGGGACCCCTCTGCAATGCTTATTGCCTCGTTCTTGAAGTGATGATATTCATATGTCTATGCATACACAAACTTATCCTTATGCAGTCCCAACCATTGTGATTTGCAATACTTAACTGCTTTGGGGTAGTCCTTGGCCCATTCATCCTCAAACTTCTTCAAGTTGTATTGATAATCTTCCTCTGTCATCGACCAAACTATCTTATCCCATGCTTTTTGAAATAAAGACCACTTCATTCCATCCTCGGCCCACTTTTCTTCGGCCAACCTTTTCTCTTCTTTTTGTTTTTCGACGGTTAGTATACTAATACGTTCATCCTCTTCCTTTGACCTCTTGGTACTTATGTTTCGTTTTTTAGCTTGGATATGATGTCGGCAATTGACTTTGATATTGCATTGAATGTGCCACCTACAAAGCAAATCTCGGGCTTCCGGAAACACTACCTTTATTGCATTCATCAATCATGTATCGTTATCCGTTACAATAACACTTGGAAAATTATCGCCATTATAGATCGACCTTAACGTTTGCAACATCCTAATGAAACTCACATCGTTCTCAGCATCCATTAAACCCCAAGCCACAGTAAATATGCATTTGTCCGAAGTGTAGCAAGCGATGTTCAACAACGACATATTGTACCTGTTTGTCTTGTAAGTAGCATCTATCAACAAAATTTGATGAAAGCATTGAGCCAATTGGATCATCTGCGGATGTGCCAAGAAAATACGAATCACCTTACCATCCTTTCTTCTTTTCTCAACGTGTAACCGTGTTTCTCGTCTAACCACTCAGATTGTTGCATAACCATTCGACCGCCCCATTCCGTCCTTTTGATATGTGCTAGCGTCGAATAAATTATAGACAACGAGACTTGTTGGTGTTGTCCTCCTTTATCTTAGAAAGTATTGAACTCGCTTTCATTACTGTCCTCATAGACTTCACCGTCTCTATTTCTTGTGGTTTTAAGTTGGCAACCATTATGTGCCCAACAAGATTTTCTGAATCTTCGTGGTTATGACGACCATTAGCAACTCTATACATTTTCCATAATTTTCCTTTCTTACCTTCGAGCTTATGGAAGATAATCTTAAATGAGAATCCAATCTTCTTTGAATTACCTCGGTATATCCTATCCGTATTCTTTACGTATTTATAATTCTTTCCCATATGACTCTTTCGCTCGCCACCTCTCTCACAAATCATTTCAAATCGATCAACTTTCACGCAATTGTTCTGAACTACAACGCACATCTTCTCTTTATCCTTGTTGAGAAGCCATTCCTTTGTCTCCGCCTTACTTCCAAATGTCTTAATGCGCATACAACAAAACAAATATCATAAGCCTAACCATGTAACATACATTCTAAGAACAAGTTAAGAGTGGGTATGTAGCGTACCAAATTATTTGCATAGTGTAGGGAAGTATCAGGACCCTCGTATGCAACAGGATTAACCCATTCAATAATCTACGTAAAATAGCAATGAGTTAAACAATGATAATCGTTAGTTAATTAGGTTCACATGCTACCGATTATGAACAATCGGTAGTTAATAAAACTCTCGTGCTACCGATTATTTACAATCGGTAGGTAAGATATATTCATTAACTACCAATTATAACGTGGAAATTAACTCAATTCATGTCCACAAAAACAAGTATAATCGGAGATTTAATTTGTTAAAAACTACCGATTATTTACAATCGGTAGGTAATATGTATTCATTAACTACCGATTGTAAAGTTTACAAAACATTATCTTTGTAGGTTTGGAGAAATTCAGTTTTGGGGCGACTAGCACGAAAGAAATCTACTCAAGTCCTATACACATATAATCGGTGGTTTAGTGTATTACACAACTACCGACTATAATACAATCGGTAGGTAACTATTTGACATTAACCACCGATTAAAAAATTTGCAAAATAATAACTTTGTAGGTTTGGAGAAAAACAAATTTGGGGCGACTAACTCAATCGGAAGATAATAAGTTCTCTTAAACTACCGATTGTGCAAACATATATTCAAAAAAAATTCAATTTGGGGCGACTAACATAATCGGTAGTCAATAAGTCTTCCTAAACTACCGATTATGTAAAAAAAATCAATTTTTTTTTCAATTTGGGGATTTTGTACAATCGGTAGGTAGTAATCTACACGAGACTACCGATTGTTCATTTTTTCTGAACAAACATACAATCGGTAGTTTATGGAGTAGCTTAAACTACCGATTTATAGGACGTCCATGACATTAAATGCATGCAAAAAAGAACGTTTTTTGTTGCCGATCACATACAAACGCATACAAATTGGGTTTTGATCTTCTTAACACAATACCTGATTGTTTGATCCATTATTATCTTCATTTTGATGTGATTCATCGTCTAGGTTTTCTTCCACACCAAAATTTGGATCATCAACAAATAACCCAAATCGTCGTCTCTAAACGTGTTTGAACCTTCAATACTATGTTCTTCATGTTCAATCTCATCTTGTATGTCATACCCATCCATGTTTATGATTGAATTTAGTCAAAATTTGATTTCTCAGAAATTCTTCTTCTTCTTCTTCTTCTTCTTCTTCCTCTCTAACACACTCTTTGTTTCTATTCTAAAACTAAAACTCAAATTCATCATTTAACACTAACTATAACCAAATTAATCAACTAATTAATCGAAATTAACACTAATTAAGCAAGGGTAGATTAGCCATTATAGAATTAAATGGATAAGGGATGTCTTGAGATTACTTCAAAATGGCCTTATTTTGTTTTATTAGTCGTCCCTAATTAGTTTTTGGTAGCCCTCAAAAACGCCAAGATAAATATCTTGGGTTTTGTGGATGAAAAAAAAATCAGAAACCACTAAGCACTCTTAAGGGTGCACCGTAAAGTTTGATGAAAACATGGATTTTGCTACGGATTTTTTTCTTTAACAGAATTGTATATGCTAATTCTTGGGAATATTTTTTTTTTTTTTGACTAAGAACCGAAATTTTATTAATTGAAAAGAGGACTGCAAAGGTCTACAGATAATTGGGCAATGAGAGACGAAGGATCGCTCCACCTCTTTCCTACCTCTTCAAGACGGGCATGATTAGCTATAGAGTCTGCTATCTTGTTTTCCTCTTTGCCAATAAAGGTTAAGTTACATTGCCGAAATAACTTTAAAAGTCTTTTACAATCAACTAATAACGCATGACAAGACCAGAGCAACTAATAACGCATGACAAGACCAGGGGCTATAGTTCGTGATGCCATTGACGTCGTCAATGATCGTCTTTGCGTCTCCCCGAAGCAAGATGTGGCTCCAGCCTTGTTCTGTAGCCCACACGATGGATTCTCTCAAAGCCATGGCTTCCGCCTGGTGACAGGATCCCACTCTAGCAACTCCCGAGAAACCTGCTAAAAAAGAACCATTTGGAGTACGGGCTACAGACCCATAACCAGCAGCGTAGTCATTTATGGAGTGAGATCCATCAAAGTTTAATATAACATAATCAGCATTTGTAGAGACCCAGTTGGACACGAGGCTCTGTTCAGAGATGATAGCCTTCTTAATATAATGCCATTGTTTCGACTGAGACTGCAAAGGAGGATCAGTTGTGGTTGTTACTGGGAGGTGATCAGTATTGGTATTGGTAAGGGTGTATCTGTTATGGTGGGGTGATAGGTGGTAAAGGTGGCGATTGCCGTTACCTGACGAGAGGTGACTGTTGATGCCTTGTGGCTGAGTTACAAGTTTAAGGGGGGTGTGATTGGAAATAGGATGAGTGAAAGGGGTGGTGGAGATTGTGTGAATTTTATCTGCGGGTTGAGTATGGGAAGGGAATGTTGTTTTGGCTATGATGGCAAGGACAGTAGCAGGGTTGGGTTTTACATTATCAAAAGTGATGTCACATCTGTGTTTCCAAATCCGCCATTGAATCTGGGTTATGTAGGCAATCGAATCCTTTTTTTTGAAAGAAATGATGATGTTATGCTTATGCCATGATTTGATCCATTCTACAATGCAATTAAAGGACAACATGTTGGTAAACAAACTGGGCCATAAGGACTGCCAGATTTCCTTAGCAAGATCACAATGCATGAAAAGATGAGTACTAGTTTCTACATGCTTGTTACAGACAGGGCACAATTGATCCATAACATCCATGTGTTTGAAGATTTTACTTCTGACTTTCAATGTTTGTTTTACCATTTTCCAAAGGAAGAGATTTATTCTGTGCGGGGTTTTGATTAGCCAAATATTTTTCCAAACCCAAGGGTCCACATGACTGACTCTGGCAGGAGGCATATTGTTCGTGATTAATTTTTTTTAGGTAAAAGCAACAGTAAAAGACCCATTGGTGGTGAGTTTCCAGCCCATTTCATCACGACCTACCTGGGGGATAGGAATGGTTAAAATTTCATCCATTTGGATTCTGGTAAACAGATTCCTAATGATAGAGGTTTTCCAGGTATGGGTTTCATAGTCGATGATATCGCTAACCCATTCAAGCCCCGAATTTCTTTGATTGTCAGAGATTTTATTTATGTTCATACTATTAAGCCAGTTGTGATCCCAGATTCTAACTTGGGTACCATCACCGATGGACCAAAAGTGGTGGTCCCGGATGATATTAATGCCTTTCTAGATTCCTCTCCAGATCCAGGTGTCCTTTGAGTTTTTTTTGGCACTCAAAGGGCTGGAATTGGGAAAGTAGCGCGCTTTTAAAACTCTAGCCCAGAGATCATTTTCACTGTGAATTAATCTCCAAGCCAGTTTAGAAAGCATGGCTTCATTAAAACGGTTCAGATTCTTGAAATCCAGGCCACCCAGACTTTTTGGCTGGCAAAGGGACTCCCAGGCTTCCATCGAGTGGCCCTTACTATTGCTTTTGCCATTGTTCCAATAGTTCCTTTGGATTTTGTCCATGGAATTTATAGATTTTTTTGGCATATCGAGGCATCCCATTTGGAAGTTGGGAAGAGTATTTATGACCGATTGAATCATAGTCACTCTTCCGGCTTGGGAGAGCATTTTTGAGTGCCACCCTTGGAGTCTATTTTCCATACTTTTTAGGATAGAAACGAAGGTTAAGGTTCTAGCTCTTTTGCGGAAGAGAAGGAAACCAAGGTATTTCTCCTCTTCCGTCATTCTAGGCATGTCGAGCCAGACACCCAGCCTTTCCTGAAACCCTTCTTCGATGTTCTTGCTGCAAAAAATCCCAGATTTGTTGAAGTTGATGCATTGGCCACTCGAATGGATAAACTCCTCTAAAATGAAAAGAAGGTTTTTTACTTCCTCCTGGTTTGCCTCGATAAAGATAAGGCAGTCATCTGCGAATAGCAGATGAGAAATCGGGGGACCAGACTTAGAGATTTTCGTTCCACTCAGGAAACACATGTCATTGGCGCTATCAATCATTTTGTATAAGGCCTCCATGCAGATAATGAATAGATACGGGGAAACGGGGTCCCCTTGTCTTAGACCTCTGGTGGGTTTGAAGAACTTGCTTGACACTCCATTAAGAATTATAGAGTAGGTGGGAGTGGATATGCATTGTTGTATGAGGCTACACCATCTATTAGAGAAACCCAATTTCTTCAGAATGGCTAGGATGAAAGACCATTTTATCCTATCAAAAGCTTTGCTCATATCCAGTTTTATTCCTAGTCTGCCAGAAATTCCTTTTTTCCTTTTCATTGCTTCCACCACTTCTTGAGCAATGATAACATTATCATGGATATTTCTGGTAGGGATAAAGGCCGATTGGGGAGGGGAGATGATTCTGTTAAGGATAGGTTTTAGTCTGTTCGCAAGGATCTTGGAGATTATTTTATAGATGGTATTGCAGAGGCTTATGGGTCTGAAATCGGCTGGGGTTTGAGGGATTTTGGTTTTGGGAATTAGAGAGATAAATGTGTTATTAAACTCTTTTAGGATGAAACCGGATTTAAAAGAAAGCTTTGATAGCTTTAATAACATTTTCCCCTACAATTTCCCAATTATGCTGGTAGAAACCAGCTTGGAAGCCATCCGGACCTGGGGATTTCCAGGGTTTCATACTACTGACCACGCTCTTAATTTCCTCTGAAGTAGGAACCTTTATGAGGGATTCATTTTCAAAATGACTGATGACAGGTTTGAAAAGATGAAGAATGTTTGGATCTATCTTGTTTTGACTGCTTGAGCTAATTTCCTCAAAATGCACGTTTAAGACTGTTTCTAGATCTTCCCTTTTGTGGATCCACTGGTTATTCTTATCTTTTAGACTAACGATGTTATTTGTTTTTCTCCTATGATTAGCAATGGCATGAAAAAGTTTTGTGTTTCTGTCAGCATCCTTAATGAAATACTCTCTCGATTTTTGGATCCAGAAGCTATGCTGGATATCATACCAATATTCGAGCTCCTTTTCCAGAGTTTTCTGAATAACTATATCATTCTCACTGACACTCTCTCTTAAGGCCAAAAGATTTTTCCCTAGGATTTCAATTTTCCCTTCAATAGTGCCGAAAGAAAAAAATTTCCATCGTTGAAGGGAAATTTTGGTATTATTTAGCTTTCGCACCAAATTATACTGTTCAGAGCCTTGATCAGTCGTTTGCCAGTTCTCCGCTATCGTAACAGAGCACGATTCATCTTTCTGCCAACACTCATAGAACTTAAAATAAGATTTTAAATTCTTTTGAGTTACCCGGTGTTAAGCACTATATGATTATGGTCTGATCCTATGCAAGGCAGACTTTGAATGATAGAGGTAGGGAAACAGGATTCCCATTCCTGGTTGACAAGACCTCTATCTAATCTTTTGAGAATTAGATTCTCGTTCTCCCTTTTGTTAGACCAGGTGTAGTTTGGTCCAGAATGTTTTAACTCAATGAGGCCAGCAGCTTGGATAATGTCAGGGATGCGATCAAAAGGACAGTCCGAGTTCTCCAAGCGGTTGCTCGCATCATCCGGAGAGAGGGTGATATTAAGGTCTCCTATAATGATCCAGGAATATTCTATGGCGCGACTCATTTCCAGAATATGCTCTCATTGAGCTTTTTTTGCACCATAGTTGTTTTCACCATACAGACAGGTTATGTAAGTATCTTCTTCATTTGGACTAGTTTTTATTTTAAGGTTTACCAAATTCCTGACATGATAGGTTATCATGATATCAAGGTTATCTTTCCATATTAGGGCCAGACCGCCTGAGAGCCCACACGAGGACTGGGCCCACATGTTAGTATAGCTGTAAGGCCTAAGATGATTTAGAGTTTTTTCTTCGTTGGTTTTGGTTTCGAATAAGAAGATGATATCCGGGTTAACTTGTATGATGGTGTTTTTTATATGTTGTTTGGTTTTGATTCCTCCTAGCCCTTGGCAATTCCAGGATAGGATTTTCATTATGGAAATTGTTTGTTTATAATGAGGATCCACTTTTGAATCTTTGGGGGCCCTATGGTTTTTAAGTTGCCTTTTATGATGGGTGTTTTTTGGAGGCCCTTGCTTTATTTTAATGGTTTGGATGTTGGGCTCAATTATCTTAGAACAAGCTTTGGGCTTAATCAAAATATGGAAATGCAAAGCAACTAAAATATGCAGATTTTTGAAATGCAAGTGAGTCTTAAAACAAGCTTTGGGCTCAGACAAAATATGAAAATGCCAAGCGACAAGAGAATGAAGATTTTTGAAAAGGGATTCCGATTGCACTAACAGACTGATGTAATTTTAATATAGTGGTAAAAAGAGAGTTCGATTCTCGAACTTGTGAAGGTAATGATTTTAGAAAATAATGGATTAAACCTAAACTAATAAAAATCAGGAAAATAAACTAGAGATGATTTTTAGAAAATATGGGGAAAACCAGGAATCAAGATTCAGTTAATTCTAACAACCTATGTGATTAATCAGATAATTCTTTTTAAATTAATTGAAGCACAAGTAATTGCCAATATTGGTTTTGTTATGCTAACAAACAGAGATAAATCACAAGCATGGACTATCAAAATTAATTAACCAAGCATAATCC
>JAJJMC010009555.1:717806-738574 GCA_023531435.1 Papaver californicum
ACTCGGGTTGACCGATTTGACTCGAGGGTACCCCTTATCCACTTCTAGGGTGCCAAATAACACTTGTCCTTGTGTGCCTTTATCACTTTTTGAGCCAATTGTTCCACAAATCTTTATTCTTCAAATGTACCTACAAAAGCATAAAAACACGTAATAGACACAAAATCGAATACTAACTCACTGGAAATTAAGGTGCAATTTAGACACTAAAATGTGTCTATCAAATACTCCTCCTGCTATGACCGATTTGGGGACAATGTCTATGGAAGTGCACCTTGTTGGCAAGGGGCTTGAACTGGATACAAGGGGTGTGGGGATTTTGGATCTGGGCTGCGGGTTTCTCACTGCTGGTGGAAGCCTGATAATGAAGCTGGGTCTGATCTGGTGGGCTTGTAATTTTTTTTTTGATATAGGCTTGGACAGAGGCTTTCGGGCTAGAGATAGAATTCTGGATAAGAGGTATCCTATGGGAACAGGGAATTACAGTTCCGTTGATGGGCTGGTGATGGGATTTGCCGTGAGTGAAACTGAGTTGTTTTTATTTTGTGGATTTGGGCTTGGGTGAGGTTGACGGTGCTTATAGGAGGATTTTGATTAATAGGGCTTGGGTAGAAATGAGAAATGATTTTGTCTCTGGGCTCTTTAGAATTGAAATTTTTGTGATGATTTCTGATGAAGCTTTTTTTTTTCCGACGGAGGAACTCAATTAGCTGGTTAGAGATTCTTGCTATCTGGGTAGCCGATTTTTTTAACTGGAACCTTGTAATGTCCAAGTTCTTTTGAATGTAGTTCCCTTTTTTATGCAACAACTTCATAAAATGCCTAGAATTTGCAAATTTGAGATCCCGATTTTTAAGGAGATTCCAATATCCTTCCAAAATAATACTACTGAAAATTTCGGAATTAATGGGATTATCTAAAGTCTTGGGGAAGAAATTACTGAAATTTTGGTGATGAATGATAATAAAATCCCTGTGATAACATGGAATTTTCGGAAATTGCTTTATGTATGTAAATTGAGGAAGTAAAGAGATTATCTGCTCTGTATGGTTGCCTGGATGAAGCAAAAAGGCAGCGGCTCCACTGTTTGGCAGATTGAAATTCTCTTCTTCTTTTCTGCTGTTTGGGTTGTGTGAAGTGGGTTTGCAGGAGGTTTCAATGTTCTGCTGCCGTCTAGGATTTCTGTACACCAGGATGGGGTTCCAGTCCTCTTCAATATATGGCTTGTTGGTGGACCTGTTTTCTTCAATTAATTTGTTTCCTACTACTGAGGAGTTCCAATTTACATATTTGATTTCTCCTTCCTTTTCATCACCTGGTTTTTCATGTTGTATAATAACATACTCCTCTTCTTCTTTTTCCCAAGAATTGTCTATTTTCTTTCCTTTTCCAATGCTTCATTTAGCTTCCCTGATGGGATTTTTTTGTGCCTGGTCACTGTTTAGTGAAAAGCCTTCTTTTATTTCAATTTCTTTTAAGGAGATGCCTTTCTTGTTCCTTGCATTTTCACCTTTTTTTGTGATATTGAGACCTTTTGAGATGCAGTAGCTAAGGTTGCTACTGTTATGATTCTTGTTAGCTAGGCAATTTCCAGGATATAGAGTCCCACATAGCACAGTAGGGCTGGGTAGACAGCAGAGCATTGATAAAAAAGGCCATTTAAACTTGTTTTGGCAGCAGAGAGAACATGTGTAAGGTATGGAAAATTGGGAAATATGGGTTGCATACATTTTTGAGTTGATTGATCTTTGCCTCTGGGGAAGGTATGATGTGAAATTGGGTAGATGGAAGGGTATGGGGTTGGGTTACTTTCGGCTGTCCTAAGTACAATTTTTGTATAGCTAAACAAGTAGGTAAGGCAGTATGGGCAAAGCAAAGTACAACATGGAGCATTTATGGAGATGGTGAAAATGGGTACCTGAAGGAACCGATGGGTATTAGCTTCAAACGAAGAGAATTTCAAACTTGCCAAACTTATCATGGAGCATACGCTTCCTACTTGATTCATCCTGCAACCACAGAGCAGATAGGTTAAATTAGCTTTCCATTAAAATACCGATAGAACTGGAAAATAGAAACAAAACTGGTTAAATAAAGAAAGGGAAAAATTATTATAGAACAGGAAATCTAGGGCATAAAGATCTTGAATTTGGGGAGAACTTATTGTTGATGAAATTGTTGTTGGTCTTTACTTTCACCCAGAAATTCTATACGGACAACTTGAATGCTCTGGGTAATGTTTCCAACATCATTTAATTCCATTGCAGATGACTTTTATTTCTATTCACCGATTGCATTTAAAACTTTGACTAAAAAGATTTCAAATTAAATGATACAGATCTGCTCCATTTTCTGTCTGGATGAATATGATGCAAGAACATACAACTTATTCATTTGTTGTAGTGAATTACAGAAAATGCATTATCACTAAATTATAGAGAACTAAATCGAACGAAGGGTAAAAAAAGGTGTATATTGTTTGGAGGTGATTTGGAGGTGATTTGGAGGTGTTGTAGTGATTTGGAGGCTCGCTTATATACAACCTTCCAACAACTAACCTAGAATGACCGGCGCTTTGGGAATATGTGGTACGGGGAAAACAACTTTCAGTCGCTAGATAAATCTTCTCAATGACAGATGAAAGGAGCCGGGGGAATAAAGGTACCAAATAACAATTTGTTTTCGGTGGGTTGTACCTTTGGAAGATCTCAATCTAGAGTCACTCGAAATCATTAAAATTAGTGATCTTAGGAGCAAATTTGCAGAATGGTGGATTAGAGATGATTTTTAGCAAGTTCTTCAAAATTTCCGAAAACATATCTCTCATTGGATACCTTAAACATATGTCCAATCTCGACCTTATGAGCCGTGTGTCATGGACTAAGTTTTTGTTATCATCTGTACATATTATATATCAATTCGCGTACGTACTGCTTGTATAAGTTATTTTCCGCGGCTTTGGATTTGCGAGCACATAAATATCTATCATAAGAGAAGTGACTATACTAATGACCTCCCATGGATCGCAAAGTGGAATTTGTGAGAAATATCAAAGGAAATACCACTCATAATGGCGAGTTTCTCAGAACAAAAGGTAAAGCATCTGGTTGTCTCGTTCATTTGTTTGAAGCTTCATGGTTAGTTCATTTATGCATACACAAAATATATCTTTTCTAGATATTACGCGTCCAAAATGGTTACCGTACGTACGATAGTATACATGCACGTGTAGTCTGTTCAGCGCAAAACATGATTTATGCCTTGACAGTACCGCGTGCACAGTCTTTTTAACACACACAATGATCATATATGTGCGTGTGTAGTTGCAGGAAACAGCTGCACTCTGCTCTTACAACCGAGAAAGTTACAACGGATGGTCTTATCAACAAAGAGGATGATAAGCCTCTTGAAACATCAGTAGACGGTAATATCTCTACTGCATTTTGTGTATTTTTAAAATAATGGTAAAAGATTCGATATTCAGATTTGTGAAGATTTGATTTTTAAATCTAATTTTTAATATTAAAAATAAAAAAGATTAAAGTAAAATTGATTAAAGATTATGGAAAGAACTAAGACTAAGGATTCCATCATTAGCCAAATTTTTAAGTGATTTAGCATTAATAATTATCTTGCAACTCATACATTCAATTGATTCTAAATATTGCCAAAGTTAGATTTTTAAAATAATAGTTGTAAATCAAAAGTATGAGACATCAATAGCTCAAAAGAAAACACAATTAATTGATAAAAATCATTATTTCAAATTTAATTCAAAGCAAATAATCATAAAAGAATTGCAAAAAATTAATAAGATAAAAAAATACCACTTTATTATTGTAAAAATGGCTTCCTCCGCCGCCTCAGCAATGGGGTTTAACTCCTCATATTGTAAACACTCTCAAGATGTGTATTCATGGCTCAAAAAATGTTTACAAAGATGAAAAGAGTGAATATTGTGTAAACAGAGAGTTTGCAACGGTGTAATGGCGTTGCAGACAACTGTTTTCATTGTTACCAAAAGAAAGTGCTTCTACTGAAGATAAATGTTACTGTTCTGAATATATCCGTTGCAGATGGGTTGAAGAAACCGTTGCAGCTGAAGATAAACGTTGCAAAGACGAAGATAAACGTTGCTGCTCAGTTGAAGAAATCGTCGCCTATTCCTGTTCTTCCCTACAACAACAACACTTTTTTTTTCTTCATGTTCTTTTTTTTCAGTTGAATCTCTCCCCTTTTTTACTCGATATCTTTGCTTCATATAGGCTCAGATAACCCTAACAACCAATCTTAATCGATAAGGACTCAAGAAAAAAATCCTAAACCAACTCAGATTTCTTTTTTTATCAAATCAGGAGGAAAACCCTTTTCCGGTGACAACTCGATTTTTCCACCTTGTTTTACGTCTTTAAACACTTTTAATTGACGTGTTTCAACTTCTTTTGATAGTTTCTTCAATTTGGTATAGTGAAAACACGTTTAAATCCCATAAATCTCGGTCTCATACTAACTCGGACTTTTTCTCTCGCGTGAAGAACTTTTTTCTTCCCTTTTCGGATTTTTGAAATTGAAAGGGGGTGCCCCTATCCAAGATACGAATGCCTTTGTCGACTAGCCTGGGCGCCTTTAGTAAAAAAATTCGGGTGCTTTTATCACTTTTTGAGACGATTTTTCCATATATATTTATTTTTCAAAAATACCTACAAAGACGTAAAAAACATAATAAGTATAAAATCAAGTACTAGTAATATAGAGAATTGAGCACAATTTAGACAAAAAAATGTGTCTATGATGCACTAGATGCAGTACTGGGGATAGATAATGGATAAAACCTAGATATATGTTCAAATACTTACCACACAGATGAAGGAACTTCACAAAGGAACTTCAAGGAATCAGGACGACGTCCATTGTACCTTATAACACTATGAATTTGTCACATACTTCACCAGTAAGAACACACATTACTCGTACGGGGAACAAGCTTCGTGGTCTTGATTCGAATAAAATGTTTGAGGATATTGTCTGAGCAAAAAACATTAATCATGCAGGTGGAGACTCACATAGGGATCCATCCCATTTATTGCGTGACATCTAAAAACGTAATTGAAGATCTTTGATGAGAAGGTTGAAGACATTATTAGGGAGGTCAAGGTTCATACTTTCTACTAATTCAAATGAATAATCCTGAAGTCGGGAAAGAATCCAAAACTAATCACAAAATGAACTCTTACTGAAAACAAAGAACTACAAAGAGGAATATATTTTGGTCATAAATTGTTGGATATTTTCAAGATTGTTTTCGTTCAAATTTGAACAGACACATCTCTTCCCATAAACCACCATTAATGGCTTTTGGAAGTGTCACTGGAGATGAAGAGGTATCTCCAGTAGACATGAATCTCCTATAAGTAGTGAAGATATTCTCCCATTCTAGATCATCAAATCAATATGTTTTTCTCTCTACTAAAGCATCATCAAAAATATATATTCTTGTGTTCTTGGTTGGATCAAGGGGTACAAACCTTGAATCCAATTTCATCGTGATAGGGCTTTCATTGTATCCTGAATGCATTATTTCGCATACCTGTTGTAATCGCCAATCTAATTGGGAGTGTAGAAATAATTGTCTAAAATAAATCTTTTAGAGCCTTGAAAGTCAGAAATACAACAATCTCTCTGTGTGATTTTTTTCATCATCTTTTGAACCCAATTTTCTAATATAAATTAGCTAGTGATCAATTAGAAGTTGGTTTCGTGAAAAAAAAAATGTTGGATACTGTTACAATTGAGGAAAAAGAAAAAGATCTTATATATGTGCATTTAGTATTAGTTTGTCAATATTTTCTTCAAGTAAACAAGTATGAAAAGATAGACTGGTTGCGCACTTGCTCATTTTCCATAACCAGCAACAAGTGTGCATCCAGTCGATCTTTTCATACTATGTATGTGCATTTGTTGTGTACTAACTTGTTGATATCACCTCCTTGTATGGCTGAGCTCTGCTGTAGAGCCTCCAGCAATTAGTTTTTTTTTTTGGAAATTTTAGTATGTTCAGGCCGGAGATATTGCGTCCAATAGGACTCCCTAAGAATGTTGCATGTATTGCATGGGGCCTAGCTCTCCCTCGAGAGACCGACCATGATATTTATAATTACTTCTATCAAGAAAAAGAAAAATAAAAATAAAATAAATATAATAATATTATCTTTCCTTTGTTTATCCATAACAAATTCATTACTCTTTCATATTTGATTAGTAGTTATTGATGGTGATTCTTCGACCAATGGTAAAATGGTCGTATCACGACCAGGGGAAAAATAGTCCTTTTATGATTAGGGGAAAAACATTCATTTTTCAACCGGCTAGCCTAGTCCAAGTTCAATTACCTAGTTAAGACACACTTAAACTTTATGAGCACGGTTCAACTTCCAAGTTTTATGAAGTAACGTTCGAGCCTAAACACAAGATAAAACTTTAGTTAGGATGAAACTCGAGCTTCAGCCAAGATAAGGTTAAGTCTAGGCCCAAGACGAAGCTCATCCTTCGATCAATACTAACCTCATCCTACAAACAAGGCGAGGCCCAGGATTCGAGAAAGATGAAGCTCAGTCCTCAACTGATCAGATGAGTGTGAAGCCTTGATCGGCCAAGACAAAGGAAAACCACAGACATGAAAAGGATAAAGCTCGAGCTTATCCTAAGCCAAGGCGCAACCCTAACTCAAGGAAGAACCTCAAGAAAGCACACATGGAAAGACTCAAGCTAGCTTCCATACATGACCTGAGCTTCAACCTCGACAAAGGCGCGACCTAACCTAAGTTTAGCAACCATTTCAACGCATGGTACCTCTCATATGACATGTCCTGCAGCTAGGCCTCCTAAGCAAGTTCAAGACTATAGATTCTTGAGCATATCAAAAGCAAAAACATTGAATTCATGACATTTGATATTCATTCGAACTTTCCAAGCGTATTCCTCGCCATCTCATCCCTCAAAGCTCGAAAACTCGACCAGGGACCCTCACATGGAATTAGGATTTCTAATCTCTTCAAATACACCAGGCTTCATCTCCTCTTATGGAAAACCTTGCCCATGTTATTCGCTCGACGGACGGCTCACCTTGCTCCTATGGTTGGAAAACAGGTCTTCTTGCTCCTATGGTTGGACAATGGATCGTCTTCGTTCTGTAACTGGACAAAAGAAATGAGGCATCAATCTCTCTTCATAGACAGCCTCACCTCCACTCTTCGTTCAACGGACAGTCACCTAAATCAACACTTCACTTCAACTAGATCAGGCCATATAACTCATATTCAGGACCAGCCTTGTCATATCTCCTGTTCAGGATCGGATTTGCCACAGTCTTTCCACAGAGCCGGCCATGCGATCTCATGACAAACGACCACACACTAGGTCATACTTGATCTTATCCAAGCTTGTTCCCCCCTCATGACACACACGGCTATAAAAAGCCTCCTTGAACTCTCCACACGACTCAGGCTTGCATCCACATGAAAAACGTGAGTATTCCTTCATCCAAGTTACGACAACTCAAGGAGAATACTACCACATCACACAATATATCATACACAAAGTATGATTACGTTACAACTATGGGGGGAATATATAGGGTTTTGGTCTGGCGGTAAAAAAAAAAGATATTGAGTCTGCGACACTTTCCTCGACATATTGAAAGTGTCGTTTTAACTCGCTTCTAGGACAATACCTAACTGTCTTAAAACGTCTATTTTACACTAATGTAAGAGATTTGGCCAACGCACTAGAATTTATTGCTGCTGAAAATATTTGAATTTCTTTTGAGTTCAAATTCATGCGTACTTCTCACCGACCAAACAAGCCCCAAACCCCGATTTTCTCGTTGAATATGAAAGGTTTGTCTCTTTGCTTCGAGAATTAGGGTCAATGGTTGAAATCATCAGACGTCGGATGAAGTTTCTACAGCCTTCAGAGTGAATGTCGCGCAAAACAGGATTGTCTGCTATAAATTCAACTAAGTGTTTTCATCTATTCACGTGTGCGAAAAAAGCGAGCTAGGGTTTGTGTCAACTACAAACCCAACCTGAAGTCCTTCCTCTACCAGACACATATGAGCAAGGTCATATTCCTCATTTCATTTAGAGTCACCAACAATACTGGGATAAGCAACATAAGTCAGACTTCCATGGTGACGACATGTATGTACCGCTCCCATATCATGGTATACAAGGGAATTGACTCATCTGGGACGCTAAGCTTCCCTACAAGAACGTTTCCTGGGATTGAACCTGGTATATATGAAACCAATAAATTTTGTCCCTACAACTGTGTACTCGAATGATGCATCAGGCTCGACTCCTCAATTGGATAACATCTCAACATGCAAGCCGTGTTCATCTGGGACTACTCAGTGTTTAAGAGAAGATCTAAGTATGAATCAACATCAAACTCTTCTTCCCTAGTTGAAATCATGCACACTGTCTGAATTTTTAAAAAAACAAGTAGTTAAACAAGTTAAGGAGCTAAAATATGAGGAGTTTGAGTCACAAATGGAAATTAATCGAATAACTAAAGGGAAAAATGGTCTTTTATAAAGGTGGTCGGCCATACAAGGCTGAAGGCGGAATAGGTTTGCTTCCACGAGCCAAGGAAGCAATTTAGAAGTCGGGCCAAAGCATGGGCTTAAGCCTAAGTCAAATGGCCTGGAAACCTATACTAAGATGAGACGCAAAAGCTGATTATGTCACAACAATTGAACGATTTTTTGGGGACCAAGGCATGGGCTTAGTCCATCCATTATATGTTGATTAGGGGTGTCCAAATGTTAGTAAATGACCAAATTACCTTTTATTTATTTAAATTAATTTATTATCCTTATAAATATTTTATTTTGTTTTTGTTTTTGTTTTTAATTTTTATTTTTATTTTTAATTTAATTTAAATTTTAGTTTATTATTATCATTATTATTTATTTTATTATTATTATTATTTATTTTTAAGTTCGATTGGTTTTTATTTTAATATTTCCTAGTCGCACTTCAATCTGTTGGGTTAAGTCGATTTTTGTTTCCTAGCTGAACTCAGGTTCGGTTTTTTTTTCCTAGCCGAACTTCAATATGAAGATCATATTAAGGTTAAGTTGGGTTTTTTTTCTTAACCGAACCCCAATCTGTTCGGCTAAGTTTACTTTTTTTTCCTAGCCGAACCCAGGTTCAATTTGATTTTTTCTTTTTTCCTAGCCGAACTTTAATATGAAGATCATATTAAGGTTCAGCTGAGTTTTTCTTCCTAACCGAACTTCTATCTGTTCGGGTGAAATGTGAAAAACATATTGAGGTTTGACTGGGTTTTTTTTCCTAGACGACTTTAGTCTATTCGTCGCATGTGAAGAACAGATTGAGGTTCGACAAAAAAAATAAAAAAACCTGCCGAGCCAAACCAATTAAAAAAATTTAAAAAAAAAAAAAAAAAAAAAACATTATGCAAAAGGCATTTTGGCCATGGATAAAGGATTTTGGGTTTTACTTTTACCTTATCTTTTTTCAAAAACAAAATTCACTTTACTAATAAAGCAAAAGGAAAACATAAATGGAGAGTGGCGAAAGGAAAGAAGAAAAAAAAACAATCAAAATAAAAGATTACAAAGATCATCTTACAAGAATCGTTCCCAATTTCATCTAGATCCCAATTTGAGGATGGTCCCCTAAAAAATCCATAGTCTTCAAAAGAAATCGTTCCAACAATAAGGATATCTTCAGGGTTTTGATCTGGCTATCTACTTTACGGGTATTCAATTTTTATACGGTTTTTAACGGATATCCAGTTTCCGTCTTAATAAAAACTTAATTTCTATTTCCCCCCCCCCCCCCTATTTCTATTCCTAATATTTCTCTTATAACTCTTTTATTTACCCAAGCATTAATCTTTATTTCCTATAATATCTTCTAATTTTTCTTTTAATTATTTTTTAATTTATAACAAATATTTCATAAAATCTAATTAGATATATTTTGAATAAAAAAAAAAAATTACGTAGACTAAGTTTCCATCTATATAAACTAAGAAATATGACCCTTTCATAGTGGTTGTTTTTTTGATTGCTCTTGGTTTAGCCTTACTCAAGCTATAGCTAACAAAAACGCCCAACATCTTGGCCTTAGTTATCGTTAATGAGAAGAAACATGTGGCAGGATTCTATTGGTGTAGCACATGGGGGAACACCCAAACACTGGCACAGACATAAACGATCTGGATGCTCTACTTAGGTACTTCATATTGTACCATCTCTTTGGTCGGTTTCCTAACTTGTCTGAAGAATCTAACTTAAGTAAACAAATTTAGATTATTTCTTTTCATTGGGTTCAAGCAGGTTCATAGCGCCTGCAATTTTAGCGAAATTAAACACAAAAAAATAAAAATAAAAATTGCATGTAAATTGATTATCCGGTGGGAAAACAAATGATGTGACGATCATGAAAATCAATGAAAGGTATGGCTTATCTTGAATTTGTAATTACAGTTGTTGCTTCATACAAAAATACACTTAATATAGTTTCAACTTTCTTGAGTAAAATTTAGGGGTTATTACCAACATTATTTGTTGGAGAACCAATTCCCACTTGCAGCCAAGAAAATGTACCACCTGCACCACCAATATGCATATCCTTTAGATCACTTAGTTTTGCTAGTTTCAACTTCTTACCATCTTCGGCTGCATCCACATCTTTATCTTGAGCATTGGTATTAACCAGTGTAGTAGTTGCAGAACTGTTACTGCCGTACTTGTTGTTGTCGTCGTTGCTGCTTTGTATCCATGGTTGTAAGTATATGTCCGTGGGCATTTCAAAACTTAGGCGAGGCCTGCTTTCTCCGCGAGTTCCAAAATTGTTATAATCATCAATAGGTGCTGGTAAGTTAAGATCAAGAGTAGGTTCATTTGAGCTTATGAATTTAGTGGGTTGTGTTTGAAGGTGATGACGATTGTAAATTTGGAATTGATGAGGATGAAGCTTATTAATTATAGACGATGTGTCCGTAGAACTCGATGAATTAAGCCAATGACACCTTTTATGACCTCCTAAAGCCTGTCCAGAAGAGAAAATCCGATTGCATATAGAGCATTCATGAACTTTAGATTTTTTCTTATAAGAAAATGGTTGATGATTATAGTTTTGGTCCAATGAATTAGCGAATGGTTGCGGAGTACTCGACTTAGTGTGTACGTTGAGTTCTTCATTTGTGATCACATCTTCTTCCATAACCACGCTCTCATCGAGCGCATTGTCGATTTTGGATGCGAAACAACCTTTTACCTTCTTATGACTTGCTCTATGTCCTCCTAATGCTTGGTGGGAACTGAACACTTTCTTGCAAGCCTTGCACTCAAACATACCTTTCATATTAGTAAACGAAACATTCTTCCCAGACTTTTGATCAAAATTGGACACTCTATTATAATTAGTATGATTAGTATTTAAGGTTATTGCACGAGTGGTACCGCCACCGCCGCCTAAAAGTGCCACCGGTTTTCGTCTTTCCTCGTCCTCCCTAATGGCCGATGCACAAGATTCCTCCGTCTCAGCCACAACTGCCAATGGCTCAACAATTTTTTTGTGAGCAGCACTTGATAACATTACTAGACAATTTGCAAGGTCTTCTTCCTCAGTGGATGGACAATGAGAGGGTATGTATGGTGAATTACCAACCGATTTATTATTAACAACTGATCTCCTAGTCCTCTTACCTTTCGAGCATCCATACCCTCTTGGTGTTATCCCATCTTCCGCATCTATATCTTCGTCGTCTGACCCCCTCGATGACACAAGAGACTCGGCCTCAGCCGAACTACATTTTCCATGCTCAAGGAAGGATTTCCATGACAAGAACTCCTTGCCACAGTTTTCACAAGTTCTACAATTCTTGTGCCGGTTTGTACTAGTCCTTAATGAATACATACGTTTATGTTTACCTTCTATCCTCTCCTCCCAATCACTTTCTACGTCTTCGTCGTCGTCCTCATCTTCTTCGTCTTCGATGTTTCCATGATCTTCTCCAATTCCATGAGCTCTCATATGACCTCCTAAAGCTCTTCCACACCCAAATCCCTTCTTGCATACCTTGCAATAATGCTTAAAAACTGGTTGTTGTTGTTGATGGTGATCCACAATAGTGGTCATAGAATATATATATATATATACACACGTGTAGATATGAAATTTTATACTTACAATAAAAGAAGAAAAAAGCAAAAGAAAGCATAAGAACGAAAGAGAGAAAAAATAAATGGGAAGAGTTGTGTTCTTATAATAGCTGATGTTGTTAGTGTCATTCCAAGTTTTTTGGATTGTTTAAGGTCTTAAATGGTGTCTGTTGTTGAATGCAAAGGAAACTGAAGTCATGACAAGTGGAAAGAAGTGTAAGGGTGAGAGACCTTTTCGATTAACAAATTATAGTTAAAGAGACGATTCTTGATGTGGTTGTACTAAATAGTAGTGAGACTAATGAGTTAAATTTAGTAAGTTTAAATTATCATTATTAGGTAATTACCGCATATAAATTTTATGCATATTTTTTAACGAGTGTTCACGTGATATTTCAATTTTATCCTTAGATTTGGTTTTGCTTGTTATATAACGAGTGATGAGATTCTTAACAGATATGGTAGTGGGATTAATCGTTAACTACTTAACCGATTAAATTAAAATATCAAATTAACAAATAACAGATTTTTGAAGACTGTGCCGTCTGCACAACATTAGATTCCTTGAATTCCCTGACACCATGTGTGGTTGTTGGGGGTTTTTTACCATGAAAATTTGAGGGCTACACCAAAAAAGTTTGGGGCAACTAATTTTAATTCCAGTTAGGTTATCATGCTAAGGGGTATCTAAAATTTTAAGAAGACTAGGGTATTTGGTGGTTGACCATAACTGGGACACTGGAGAAGTCCGTTACAGTCACAGGTGTGAGGGTATTAAATCCCTAACAACACGTGTTCAAATAATATGGAAGGAGTATCAGATTATGATAGAACAAGAAGCACTGGAACATAATTCTTTGACAAGTATTGAAATAGACATCTGAAATTTTGATAAGTACAGAAACAGACAGCTTCGTTGCATGATCGACACGTGAATTGCGGGAAAGCATGGCACATTGTACGAAACAGATAGCTTTGTTGCATGACTGACACACAAGTTACGGGAAAGCCTGACACAATAAAGGAAACTGACAAACATTGATGCATGATGGACACTTCTCGGTAGTACAAGTTGCAGAACAAATAAAACTAAAGCATGACAAGTCATTTTCAATAGCCACATGTTAGACATGCCATAATTCAAATAAGACCGATACGTTCATCCAAATCCAAATCAACAACTTGAGTACGAATCCGCAGAAGAGGTGCGGGATACCAAGCGAGAAACTAAGGGAAATACAAAGTACTCAAATCAAGTCTTGCGGGAAATACAAATAAGTCTTGCGGGATACACTTCGTTCCAAAGTCTGGATAAGAACTAATAAATGGAAAGCTAGATTGGAGGGGCCCATGTTACTTGCTATAAATACCAGACTCTAAAACAGAAAGGGGGGCTGGAAAAAATTTAGAGAATTTGGCAAAAGGAATAGATCAGAGGAAATAACTTAGGTATGAGATTTGTGTTAATTTTATAGTTTAATTGTTCTTTGATTAATTTGACTATAATCATATAGTGTGATATCTTTCTGTAACATACGAACATGAATAAAAATCATCCAAATCCTTTACTACCCGTGGATGTAGACAATTCGTTGTCGAACCACGTTAAATCATTGTGTTGATTCATGTTTCAATTTCTTGTTCAAATTATTAACATGTTTCATTTTCATTATTTGAAATTTGATTTTTACTATGTTTCTGACTTTGATGTTGTGATCCAAAGATTCAGATTTTTGGTAATCACAACCGGTTTGGCATCTTCCACGGCCATTACCATCAAAGTTACAGTTTGTTCGACCCTATATACGGGTTGTTCCAGCAGCTACATTAACTGTCCATGCCTCGTTCGTACCAAGTCGTCGACCACCACCAGGTATGGCTGCTGCCCAGACCGGAAAACCACACTGGTTCACTATGTTGAAGGTGGCTGCTTGAGTGATCACTGCCGTGAAAGAAAGCAATGAAAGCAAAAGGATTGGAAAGAAGATGAGGGAAGTTAAAGTTTTCTTCATGTTGATTTTGGAGCTTGAAATTATTTTTCGGAATTCAAGATTTTAGGCATGGGTAGTAACGTCCATTCAATGCAGAAGAAATTGGGTATATCTATCCCCATCTTCAGTCATTTCATACAAAACATGGCTGCTAACAGGAGGTACCAATTTGTTTGGGGGTGTAACATTCCAATGGCAAAGAATGCTCCGTCTTACATACACCTGTAAGTAAATTGGTATCCCTATTAGGGATCTTTCTTGATACAAAACACAACGTTATCTATATACGTTCAACACTAATATCTTTGACTCTTGTTGTGAACGTTATCTATATGGTACGCACAAAAAATGGTATTAAATCTGGCTTTGTGCCATTGATTTTTATATGCTATCAGATGGTCCTAAAGTTGAATGAGCCCATAGATTCGGGCTGCAACTACAATCCTAAACTCTGAGATGACTTTTAAATTTTTGGTTCAGCAAGTCTTTGACGAGGGCACGGCGGCTGAGTTCTGAAAAACAAATTAATGGCTCATGCAAGTCTCGAATCTGTGACCTTCGCGTTATTAGCACGACGTTGAATCTGTGACCTTCGCGTTATTAGCACGACGTTCTAACCAACTGAGCTAATGGGCCATTATGTATTGGAGTAGCATCTTCATTAAAAAAAATATTCAAGACATTTCCTTCCGTTTCAAGGTTTTAGTTGCAGGTGAAGAACGAGGTATTAAAACACAAGAAAACCTATTGAAGAGAACGCAGATTATTAAAACAATCGAAGCAATACGAGTTATCGACAAGAATTCAACAACAACTAGTTCATCATCATTATCTGGTACATGGAGAATGCTATGGACTACTGAGAAAGAACAATTGATTATCATAAAAAATGCATACCTCTTCAGCGGTACACGAGCTGATGAAACGGTAGGCACACACTTAACCCAAGTTTCCTGGGGGTCCTAGTTTCAATATGACTCCCATGCCTCGTTAGCGCGCCACACTGTTCCTGAAAGAATACCAGTAGCGCGCCACACTGTTCCTGAAAGAATACCAGTTGTTAGAAAGATAAATCCTAGACCAATGACACGATAATTACAATGATCGAACTGCCGGTTATCAAAGATGGTGACCCTTTTGATTACTTTCATTTCTAAGAAATGAACTTTTTCTTTATCTATTAATAAAACAAAATTAAGATTACCATTGATCAAAAGCATGCAGGAGGAGGGGTATATGATGAGACTTATACCATTACCACCGAGAGACACTTTGTTGATCTATAAATATCTCCTTAAACCCCTCTCCAAATCCACCATTCTTACAGATATATAGCAAGCACGTGCAAATGGGTTCTTGTGAAAGAAAGATAGGTTGTAAATGTTATGAATGTACTCTTTCCTCTTCCACAAAAACAGAGAAGGCTGAAATATCGTCACGCGGCAAAGAATTTGATGTCAAAGCTGGAGTTGCTGCTGCTGCCGTGGGTGCGGCAATTGTCGGATGGGGTATTTCTTACCTCTTTTCTGGTAGTTCGGAATCCAGCAGCAGCAAGAGGAAGACAATGAAAGCCCCAGGTAAAGACGAGACAATATATAGGGATGAATTTGAGAAGGATACCGCTGCTTACTTCCGTAACGAACGTAACCGGCGCAAGGGCTAGTATAGCATATGCATCTTATGCAATTGTCTGGCGTATGTCATAATGACTTAGTATATGCTTTATATATGTGAAAGATTTATTTTTATATATGGTTGATCAAAAAACCAGATGGAGTGGAAGAGAGGCTCGAACTCTCTCTATGTATGTTGAAGTTGCGTGTATGCTAAATATGTATGTAGAGTGAACTATATGTATATATATATATATATATATATATATGAAAACTATGAGTTGCTATGTATCTCCCTACGGTTAACTGAAAAAGCCACGGGCGGAACTAAGTGTTTATAAATCAACACTTATATATATAAACTTCTTCAGCCTCCTAAGATCAAATCCTGATTTCGCCACCGATGGATAACAGTGAAAGTAGTTAACTGTATGTGTTCACGTTCAATTATTTGTCGAGGAATTTAAGGTTTTTCAAAGTCAAGTCCAACGAATCGAATTATGAATGTTTGTTGGGAACGAAAGGAAGATGGCACTTTTAGTTATGGTGTTTATGATGGGAATCGAATAATAAAATTTATATGTGAATCTTCTTTTGGGGAAAAGCTGAACACGACCTCAAATTAAGGACCCAAACATAAAATTGCAACCTTGCTAATAAGGATTTTTTATCATCTATGGGTTGCTACCGTCTATTAGCAACGTTGTAATATTGTCTAGTGTTTTTTGTTTTTTTTCTTTTAATTTTTTTTCCTAAAGAAATGAGGTTGAGTATTCCAAGGACCCTCAATTGGGGAATATAGGGATAGTCACAGTTATATGGAACTTGATTTTATCTAACATGGTATTTTTCCTAATAATAAAATGTCCATCCTACCCTTTACCCTAATAAAAGTAAAATTAAAATATTCCCCTTCTTTATTATTTTCACCCGATTCTCTTCATCTCCTCTTTCTCTCTTCTTCTTTTCTTCTTCCGTAAGTTCTTCGTCATTTTATCGTTATTTCATCGAGGATTCATCCGATTTCTACGTCGATTAATTCCTTCTATAAAAATGCCTAGAATAAAACAATATAGTAAATCATGCCCTGATCCTGGAGCTGGAATTGCTTCTCAAAGTAAAGCAAAAGGAAAATTGCATGCAACAAATCAAGAAGAGGAAGAGGATTCGGACGATCAAACACTCCGTCAAATGGTTTCGGTGAGAAAGTATGTGATTCCCAACCATTCTCTTAGTGTTTTCATTGTTTTATTAGGGTTGAAATCCAAAAATTAGATTTCCAATTTCATTAACATTTCATCTGTCAGTATAGTATATATTATGAATTCAATGTTGATTTGTCTGTCTGTATAATCAATTAGGATGAAATCAATGCCGACTCAAGCTTAATTTCTCTGTCAAGTTTGAAGCTTTTCTCGGCATTGTCGATTTTGAATTTGCAATGCCGACAGCTTGTTAGCTCAGTCCGCATAGCAAAAGAATTCATGAAGCAATGACGACTCAAGCTTAATTTCTCTGCCTAGTTTGAAGCTTCTGTCGGCATTGTCGATTTTGAATTTGCAATGCCTACAGCTTGTTGGATCAGTCGGTATAGCAAAAGAATTCATGAAGCAATGACGATTCAAGCTTAATTTATCTGCCTAGTTTGAAGCTTCTGTCGGCATTGTCGATTTTGAATTTGCAATGCTGATAGCTTGTTGGATCAGTCGGCATAGAAAAATAATTCATGAAGCAATGCCGACTCAACCTTAATTTCTTTGCCTAGTTTGAAGCTTTTTTCGGCATTGAATTTGTAAACTTAACAATGTCGACTGAGTATATTTCTATCCCGACTGATATTTTTCTATGCCGATTTTGAGTTCTAAAATGGATAATTTGTGATGTATTTCTTATGGTTTAGGACCAAGAACAAATGATCAAATGAACTTGCATCCTTGAAAGGAAAGGATGCTGCCCCTAATTTTGGGTCCCTTCCAAATCGTCGTGGTACTCGTAAACGATTGGGAGCAGAGAATGGAGGTACTGATAAACCATAGGAATCCGAGAACCTACTGAAGAGGAGTTGGTACAAATTTGTCAACGAGTGGAGTAACAAATTCTCGTAGAAGAAACTATTCAACAACAAGAAGGTAGTCAAGGCAAAAAAGGGAAAGAAGTACCAACGAAGGAAAAGCTGAGCCACATACCTGATACGGAGATTATGCTACCTAATAAGACAGATGGGCATTTTTGGGATGAACCATAGGACGATGAACTCTTATTCGTCTACTAGGATTCATGGGCTCATATCATCCATAAAACATATGTAAGATTATCCGTGTTATCTTCTTTCTTTAGTGTAGTATTTATAACTTTATGATCATTTATGTATGTTTGTTTTGTATTTATCGTTTTATAGGATCATGAAGATTCAATACGTATCTTTAGACACCAATCGATGTCATCCTGGGATTGAATAATGAATGTCAAGGTGTCAGAGATCTAGTTGAAGCATCCGGGTTGTATCATGCGGTCGTCAACCATGTGGAGTATGATGTTGTCACTGTCAATTGTTTAACAAAGAGGTTCTATGGAGAAACTGATACCTTACAATTCCCATGTGGAGAGATGACAATAATCCCCAACGATGTTCATCAAATTCTAGGTCTTCAAGTTACTGGCAAAGTTGTTTCTAAAGTAAATTACACCAAGGATCTTGAATGTGACCAGTTACACGTTCTTACGTTGAAGTTATTTGGTTGGGATAAAGACACTTCAGAAGGATTTTGCATATAAACGGGAATTACAAGACCAGGACGTACAAGCTAAATACGTTGAAGGCCACATTTGGAGTGACGAAGGAGAAAGAAGCACAAGGAATGGCCTTTAACGTTCGTCGTATAGCCATTGCATATTTGTTATATATCTTGGGTACTTTGGTGTCAAAGTTGTTGGGACATTAGGGCTAAAAACATGAACAACACAATTAAATGTATCCGCTAGTAGATGCCCATATACCGGCATTTTCATCCAATATTCCGTAGGAAGGAAGTTCATCGGATCCTTAGGCCCAAGCACACGAGCATGCAATTCGTTAAACTCTTTTTCATTGTCGAACGTTACTTCATATAAGCTCTTCTTTTTGATAATTTTTTTGGCCATACTCTTTCTAGCATATTGGCATTGTGTCAACCCTTCATTATCCTCCAATGGAGAGGATGACAGCATATTTGGTCAATTGCCTCTGTCACCATAACAATATTTCCTTGATTGGAATCAAAGAGTTTCTTCAAGCGTCCGTGAGTGGACTCCGCAATACTAGTGGCTTCATTGCCATCGTGTCTATATCGATTCGTCCATGCCCATACAAATTTTTCTATGTATGGATCCAACCAATTGTTCCTACAATAAGAGACCACGATTGGGTACCTATCATTCCAACGAGCAATAAACTTATTCAAACTTGCTTCATATTTAGTCTCGGTGATAGACCAAACCAAGAATTCTCAATCTCCTAGAAAACTCAACCAACGTTCATGATTTTCTTTGTGTTCTTCGTCCACCTCCTCTTGAATTTTTTTTTAGCTTCTTCTTGTTGTTCCAGTGATAGTTGTCTTATACGAACTTCCTCAAAAGCTTCTTTGTTTGACTTCTTCATATCCTCCTTTGGAGGTTCAATAACCACATGACAATTTTTTTTCACGTTGTTCACTACGTGGAATGTATAAAGGAAATTTTGTGCATCTGGAAAAACATCTGAAATGGCGGTCATTAATGCGTCATCATTATCGGTTATTATTACCCTTGGAAGATCATTTCCCCGGAAAAGTAACTTCAATTGTTGTAATGCCCAAATATAATTATAATCCTTTTTCGTTTCTCATAAAACACCAAGCCAACGTGAATGTTACCTTGTCCGATGTATGAACCACGATGTTAAACAACGGCATATGGTATTTGTTTGTCTTGTAAGTAAATCCATTGTAAGAACCGGAAAGAATGATTGAGCCAGTTGCGCCATCAACGGATGAGCAATGAATATTTGAAGAACATTATCGTCCGGCCCAATTTTTTCCTTGTGTGTGTAGTTGTGATCGGAAGCTAACTTTAGAAATTCTTGCATAACCGACCTACCTTGCCAATGTTCCCTTTTTGTAGTTGTTTGAGCACTATAAATTGTACTCAAGAAAGACATGTTAGTTTTATCCTTCTCTTTGATGCCGGCAAGCATTTAACTTGGTGCGATGCGTGTAAAACTCAATCTCTTTACTTCCTCGAATTCATGAGGTTTTAGCTTCGCAACTAAGGAATGCCCAACGAAAGACTCCGGATCCGGATGATTATGGCAACCGCTCCACACTTTCATTTTTCATACATTTCCCTTCAAATTGAACACAACCTTGAAGAGGCATCCATACTTCCTCGAAATAGTCTTGTATACACTATTAGTCTTCTTTTCTTATACATAATCCTTTCGCTTGTGGTTGTTCCTAGCGTACGACCCAGCTCTCTCGCAAGTCATTTCAAATCGAGTATCTTTTCCTTGATGGTTTCTCACTAACACACACTTATTCTTGAGAGTTGTTTCTTTAGCCCAACTAATTACCTCATCTTTACTCCCGAATTCCAAATCAGTCGCATACTTATTGGAAGTATCTAGACCCAACTGTCCCACAAGCCAAGGGTGAGGAACGATCTAACAAAAAAAAAATAGTTTAAACAAGCATGTCACAGTCGGCATTGTTTTGAGCCAAATACAATGTCGACTGTTGTGTTGTCGGCATTGTCGAAAAATCAAATCAATGCCGATTACACATCAATCGACATTGTATTTGGCTCAAAGCAATGCCGACTGCTTAGTCGGTATTGTTCTGGAAAAAAATACCATGTCGACTGTTGTGTAGTCCGCATTGAGATTCTTTTTAATATCAAGGGACTGTCGACATAGTACTCAATCTTCCACAATGCCGACTGTCCCTTGATATT
>JAJJMC010009555.1:738584-749417 GCA_023531435.1 Papaver californicum
ATATCAAATTCCTCACCTGAATCTCCCATACCATTCAAAACTCCTAAAATCTATCTTCTTCTTCTAAAACTAACACAAATAAAGAACATAAAATAAAAATATAAGTTTAATCAAGGTTTGGGGATACTAAAACCTAATACTTGGGGGATACTCAAGGCTAATTTAGTCATTGAATTTTTTTTTGGATAAGAAGTTTTCAAATTACTTTATAAAAAAAAAATTATATCCCCAATTTATGATGGTATTCTCCAATTGAAGGTTCTTTTTCAATTATATAACTTGGAAAAATTACACCATCGTAAAAAAATTACTATAGTAATCCAAAATCATCTGTCATCATGACACAAAAGCTATCCAACCCAAAATTTGTCACGCGATTTAAATTTTGAAGTAGCCCAAAACTTGCTTCGTGAATTATTTTGCAGCAAAAGTGACCCAAAATCTGTAATTACACACATTTTGCCTCTCATCTAACACGAAAAAAAAAATGGCAAAAATTTAATGGCCCATGCAGGTCTCGAACCTGCGACCTTCGCGTTATTAGCACGACGCTCTAACCAACTGAGCTAATGGGCCATCTTGTACGGTGACTTATCCTGGAGATTTACAGCATTCTTATGAGCCAAAACGTCTGGCTGTATTGAAGGAAGAAGTAGCATCTTAATTAAAACACTTCCTTCCATTTTCCAGTAAAATACTAAAACAATGGCAGCGATTTCATCATGTCATCCTCCAAACCTACATAACCCTGCAATTTGTATAAGAAAAGGGAAACTAAACCACTTTCCGGCAATGACATCTCACGGATTTCTGCGGCAGAAAGCAGCTGTCAAAACACCCTTCGCCTTGTGCTGCTTGAACAATCTCAATTCATCAAGTAGTAATACCACACAAGCAGCAGCAGAAGAAGCCTTGTTGGCTAAAAATGATTTACTAGATTTAATTGCAGATGAAGAACGAGGCGTTAAAACACAAGAAAACCCATTGAAAAGAATGCAAATTATTAAAGCAATCGAAGCAATGCGCGTTATCGGCAAGAATTCAACAACAACTAGTTCCTCAACATTACCTGATACATGGAGAATGCTATGGACTACTGAGAAAGAACAACTATTTATCATTAAATACGCATACCTCTTCGGCGGTACACGAGCCGGTGATGTTTTGCAAGTCATCGATGTCGACGCTGGTGTTCTTAATAACATTATTACATTCCCTCCCTCCGGTGTATTCTTTGTTCGATCAAATATCCAGATTGTTTCACCTCAAAGAGTTAATTTTAGGTACATTATTCGTTCATTACAGTTCGTTCTTGATTGTATTTATTTTTCGCCATTCATTTTCGTATAAAGTTCTTATCGATTCTGAATTATGTGTTTGTAGATTTACTAGCGCTGTTTTGCGTGGTGAGAATTGGGAATTTCCATTGCCCCCATTTGGTCGAGGCTGGTGAGTTATCTGCCTTCCATTTTTTTTATCTTTTGCTGCTTGTTTCACCATCTGCAAGTAATTTATTTTTACATTCATAGAGTTTGTAGTATCCATCGTCCGTAACAAGATGTGCTAAAGTGTTTTAGCATAGACGTTAGATGATTATTCTGATTGCAATAAATTTCTTTTGTGTAGGTTTGAATCGGTATATATTGATGATAATATTCGAGTGGCCAAAGATGTTCGAGGTGACTATTTGGTTGTTGATCGTGCACCATATAAATGGAAGGAATGAGTTGATAACAATTTGAAAGTCATGATTAGCATTTGTTTATCGATAACTAAGCACTTGTCAAGAAATTAAAATCGATGGGGCAAAAACAAACCAAGATACACTTCAAAAGAAAAACATATCCATATTATCGGTACAATATAGACAGGTAAGTCTAGATTAAAATTTACAGTTTTGTTTGTTTTGTTTTTCTTTTGTAAAGAACCCTTATATAGGGTTTATGGTTTTAACAGAGAGTTTTTTATGTGAGGATAAAATAGGATCATTAGTTATAAATTTTTAAAAAAGACTTATTCAATATATTTTTATAATGGTTAAATTATTCTTGTTTAGTTAATAATAATTAGTCTAATTAATTAATAGATTAGTCTAATAATAATTAATCTAAAATAATATCGTATTTATTTAAATCATATCAGATTCTTATATGTTTGTTTTGGTGGGAAGAAAAAAAGAAGAAGAAAAAAAAAAGAATCTTTTGGAGATTTTGAAAAATCCTAAATTTTGATTCACTTAACCAAAATGAGTGGTTCTAGTGAGAAATTTGAGGTGGGTGAATCCTTGTATGATAACCAAACCAAATTTTACATATTCATTGATGGAGACCCAACTACGGATGATCTTTTGGATGGTAGAGAGGTTTTAATTCAAAGTGGTGATGGTGAATCTCAACCAAATGGAGAAACTAGCCGTCAAAGTGAAGATTCAATGGCGGAGAGTAGTCAAGTATACCTCTAACTTAAACTCTTTGTCTTTTTATGGCTCAAATTTGATGAAATTACGTAAAAAAAGTATGATTTTTTTACGTGATTCAGACAGGTTTACGGTTGGGTTTTCTTCTCAAACCCAACTGTAAACATTCTTTACGGTTAGATTTTCATCATAATCTAACAGTAACTGGATTTTCATGGCGGAAAACCCAATTGTAACTTTTTTTACGGTATGGTTTTTAGCATCGAACCCAACCGTAACTCATTATGTGCATGGGTATTTATTGCTATTTATAGCACCAGTTACGGTTGGGTTCGACCAACAATTACAAAACGTAAAACAATTTACGGTTGGGCTCGATTTTTATTCCTAATCGTAATTGAATCTGTGTATTTCTTTTGTTTTTTACGGTTGGTTTTGGGGTTAAAACCCAATCGTAATTTATCATACGGTTGGGTTAGATGCTCTTAACCTAACCGTAAATTACTCTTTCCATGTGTTTTGTTGACTAATGGTTTGATATTTTTGGTTCAGCGCGAGATAGTACCTCACCCAATGTATTCTCAGCCTCCTCCAAATGATATTCTAACTGAAGATACTACGGATTAATATTTGAACGATTTGGTAGGTTATAGATAAGCTGTTAATTCCTTTGGACAATATTTCTAAGTCTTTTTTTTTTCTAACTTTGTGCTCTTGGACCATGTAGACATGAGAAAAGAAAGATGATGTAAACTAATGGGTTAGAGAACATGGCAAACTCATGTGTGTGATTGTTTGTAACAATCAAGTGAATGAGTGTCGCTTCCAAATGGTTTGAGAGTGTAGTGGATTCCATACAAGTTATGCGAAGAAGGGTACCGAGTTTGTAGGAAAGACGAAGAGGAAGAACACTACTTTCACTAAGAAAAGGGGATGCCTTTCAAGCTTCAATTTGAAATTAACAAGGAAAAAAAGTGGTTTTTATCTAGAGTTGTATGTGGTCGTCACAACCACCTACCACCGAAGAGTTTGTTAACGTATCATAATATGGCACGGTCACCGAGGAAGGAAAAGTCATCGTAGATCCCATGACCCAAAAGTGGGTGAAACCCATTGATATCCTCAGACACTTGAAGCAAAGAAACCCAAAGAATGTCTCTACTTTGGAGACCATCTACAACGCAAAAGCCAAGTTGAAGAGTGAGAAATGGAAAGAAAGGGACCAAATTCAACAACTTATGTACTTGGGGGAGAAGCACAACTACACTATGTTCCATGAAGATGATGAGGATAAACAAATAAAACATCTTTTATTTGGCTCATCCGAGTTTATGAAGTTAGCACGGTGCTCCCATAAAGTGCTTCTAATGGATTGCACGTACAAAATTATCAAGTATTAGCTCCCGGTCTTGAATTTTGTCGAGAAAACTTCTACCAAGTCCCCATTAAGTGTTGCCTTTTTCTTCTTGAGAGACGAGCTCGAAGAAAGCTATGTGTGGACATTGGAACAATTTAAATTATTCTACGTGGAAGGATATACCCCTAAGGTGATTATCACCGACAAAGAACAAGCATTGGTGAATGCCATAGCAAGGGTCTTCCCGGACGCTCATAATATTCTTTGCACGTTCCACTTGTGGAACAATATTCAAACCAAGTGCAAACCAATTATTCGACCAACAAAGAAAAGCGAGATGGATAGAATTAAGAAATTATTGGTACCTCAATAACAAAAGTCCAAAGAAAAATTCGAGGAGGATGACAAGTTGGCGGAACTAAAATGAGCTAGTTTCCAAAGGGAGTGGGAAGCTTTGACATGGTCTATTACAAAGGAATATTATGAAGAAAATGCTCGCGTTGGAGAAATTATCCAAGTGTTGTGAAGTATTTGACAGACCATTGGTTGAATCTGCACAAAGAGAAGTTTGTAACGGCATTCACAAACCAATATAAGCACTTTGATAACCAAGCTACAAGTACCGCAGAGTCATCTCAGAACCGATTGAAGAAGAAGCTTCATAGTTGTGATGATGGGTTTGTTACAGTTTTCGAAACCATGCATGATTATTTCCTCCGTGACGTTGATAGAGTTAAAGAGAATTTTGAAAGAAACTATTGTAGATTACACCTCATCTATAAATACGAACCATGGTTCGAGGGAATTTCTTATAAGGTGTCGCATTGCGTAATTGATAAGATAATGTACGAAGTTAATCATTATAGGTTAGGAAACTTGTACTGGGAAAAAGAGTGTGCTTGTCCTAACATGTCAAGTTGGGGACTCCCATGCTGCCATATGATGTCCAAGTACGAAGAAGACGGTGTGATCCCAATTCAAGATATTGATCCGTTTTGGCAACAATTGTCTTTCAATGAACCCATCGTCGAGTAAGATTTTGGTGGAACGTTTTCCGATACTGACATTGGAAAATCTCTAAACGAGAAATACTCCACATTAAATCGGGCGTAAAGGAAAATATGGTTGAGTAATTTGAGCAACTTTGTGTTTCCACACACAAGGTACGATGTCAAAGAACCAACTAAAGGGAAGAGAAAGGGTAGGCCTCCTACAAAAAAAAAGAGGTTTGTATTGCGAAATAAAGCGAGGGAATTGTTGGAAGAATCAAAGAAAAGAGAACCTTCGGGTTTTGAGAATTTGCAAAAGGATTATGAAGCAGAGGATGAGAAGAAGAAGGATATTCAAGGTAGAAAAAAACAAAGAAGAAGTCAAACAGAACTAGAAGGACCATTCCATTAGGATGATAAAGGAAATCGTCCTGAGATTCCCTCTCAAGAAGAACAAGAAAGCTCAATTATCAAAGTTGGTTCCAAGGGAAAAGGTCCGATATTTCGCTCCAAACAAAAATCAAAAAAAAATAGTTGAGGTGAAGCAAAATGAACGGGTACTTGAAGAGTCGCAAATGACTCCATCAAGTGTTGGGGTTGAGTCGATCAATGTTCCCGCCGATCCAAACTCAAGAAGAGTTAGGGAGAAGCAAATTGCATGCCAAGGGAAATACATCATTGGTTGAAGAGCCGCATACGATCCGGGTTGCAAAAGGATTGATGCAAGCACCATCTAATTTGTCAAGAGATGAGAAAGGTAAAATTGTCTGAACCGAGAATATTATATATGAAAATTATTTGTTATATTTTCCGGATTTCGTTCGTGAATACATAAAGGCCACCTCGATGTTGTCGGCGATGGTAATTGTGGTTACCATGTGTTGATCGAACAAGTCGGACCTTTTAGCGGAGCAAAAGAGTTGGGTTGGGACGAATGCACTTATGTACGACATAGATGTGCGGTTGAACTACGTTCTTACCCGGAATTCTACAAGCCAATAATGGCAACGGGAGAACCGGAAGAACAAGAGTCGGAGTTAAACGAGAAGTTCGTTATGTTCGAACGACGTTTAATATGCAACAAGAATTTTTCAAGCGACTATTGGATGTGCATGCCAATATGTGGCCAAATACTCGCTAACGCTTTCAATTGCGTCATCCATTATATCTCAATTGGATGTAGTCTTACATTTACACCAACAAGAACAACCTTTGTCGAACAATTGACTTGTGTGATGGGGATGGTGCAAATGTGCCATTTTGTCGGTCTCAAGTTGAATGAAGGAATCCTATTACCCCCATTAAGTGTTGGGTACGATGGCGAACTTCCCAGGTATTGGTGAAACCGGTTTGAGAAATTTTTTGAACTTTGGACCGTATTACAACTATCGAAGAATGCCTTTACCCAAATTATTTCCGACTCGGAATCGGAATGACAATATAGACATATTGATTATATGTAATATTGGTAGTACCAATATCATTTGTATTTTGAAGTGAACAAATTATGAATTAAGTATTTTGTTGGAATGTTATTTCCTTTAGTAGTCTTTCAACAAGAAAATTTACTAATCCAGGTTTATTTACGGTTGGGTTTCGGTTCCGAAACCTAATCGTAAATAAGACTTGAAAGAAAATATGTTGATCAAGCCCAATTTGCGGTTGGGTTTGACCTTTCAAAACCAACCGTAAATAAGACTTGTACAAAAATATATGGATTAAACATATTTTACGGTTGGGTTCGACCTTTCAAACCCAACCGTAAATTAACATGAAAAGATATAATTTAAATAAACACCCCTTTCTCATAACTTAGACCACATTACAACCCATTACATCATTAAACCAATACATAGATAATTGAAATTACTACCAACTAAACCACATGACATTATAAAAGTATCAATTAATAGGTTTGCGAGTGATGAAGAATTCCTTTAGGATGTGGTAATGAGGTAGGTATTGAAAAGGGCATATTTTCCATCTTCTCCATTCCTGAATAGATCTCTCTAAAACCTCATCGTCAGTTTCACCCCTAAGTTGTAGTTGACCAATAATACGAATTAATGCATAAATTCTTTAACTTGTCTGTGTATAGTATCACATCGACAAAACAACTTGACGTGATTACGGTTATAAGGGTTACCGGTTTCAAAACAAAAGTTTTCATAGGTGGTTTTCCAATAACTCTGACTCATTATACCACCTTGCCTTCGTTCTTCCCCTATTTTTGGATAACATAGTACATAGTTGCAACAAATACATAAATCTTCATACAAAGTAAAATCAGGATCTTGAACCCCAGGTTGAGCCATAATCTAGTATATGAGAGTGATAGTTTAGTTGGAGATGATTGATGTAGAAAAAAGTTATAATTTCTTAAAAAATAAGATGTATTTGATATATACTCAACTATTCTTCTTTGTTTCTTATATAAAGAAGATGTATAACAGCTCTATTTTGAAAAAAAGAGTCGTACAAGGTTCCATGGCTCTATTTTCAAACCAAATAGGGCTTCCAAAGTGAAACAAATATTAAAAAAAACGGTTGGGAAAAGGAAGCACGTAGCCAACCGTAAGTCTGTGAAAAAAATGATAGTTTTACGGTTAGGTACGCACACTCAAAACCCAACCGTAAGCCTGGTAACCAAATTTCTGTCAGTTTTATGGTTGGATTTGGGGGATCCAAAACAAACTGTAAAACTGGGAACCTATTTTCTGTCAGATTTACGGTTGGGTTTTTGAGTCCCAACCCAACCGTAAATTTTTCCTGAACCTTTTATTTTTTTCATTTCCTTTTACTCCAAATAAACCCAAATATTAAACTTATTCATCCATTATAACTCAATGAAGGTAAATTGGGTCATTGAATCAAACAAAAACCAAAAATAAAACGCAAGAACAAGAACATTATTTTTGTGGGTTTAGAAAAATTTACAGTTGGTTTTGGAGTTTCATACCCAATCATAAAACTAAGTAGTCATTTACGGTTGGCGTGGGGCTGAAAACCCAACCGTAAAACATTCTTTCTAGCATTGAATTTAAGGCCAAATTTGGGTTCAAAAATCGAATTTTTGAACTTATTCATTCATTTTAACTAGATTTAAGGTAAACTGGGTCATTCAATCAAACAAACAAAAAAAACACAAGTTTAAAAAAAAAATGGTTCAGGAAGATTTACAGCTGAGTTTGGGATTCGAACCCCAACCGTAAAACTGTGTCTTCTAATTTACGGTTGGTTTTGATATGAAAAAACATTCGTTAGTCTGGGGGGAAATGGCAGTTTTACGGTTGGGTTTGCAAGTCAAAAACCAATTGTAAATCTGGAAATTTTGATTTTGTCAGTTTTACGGTTGGGTTTTGACTTGTGAACTCAACCATAAAAATAACTTTTTATTTTTGACCTTATTTCATCTTTGTTTGATTTTAAACTTGAAACTCATGTAAATAAATCATAATTTATAACTAAATTGAGCAACATTTGTCCATTAACTCTTACATAAACTAAGAACAAAGTTCAAACTAAAATTCAAAGGATTAATCCGTCCCAATAAGGTATAATCCACCCGCATAAAAAACTAAGTTTGATACAACCAAGATATTTAAGATAGCATTAAGGAGGAGGAGGAGGATATTCTTTAACATGAGTACTACGAGCACCACGAAAAACTCTTTTTGTGGTCGTGCTACCACGATCACGAGTACGAGGACCAGCACGACCACGAGTACGAGGACCAACACGACCACGAGTACGAGGACCAACATGACCACCACGACCTTGTACATCCTCGGCTTCATCATGTGTGTCTTCTTCACTAGGTTGCGGCTCACTTTGGCTAGTAGTCAGACCTCTTGGATCGGCTCTACTCCACTTTAAGCTCCGCTCCGACTCATTGTTGTTTGATTCATGAAGCTTCCTCATTTTGTGTTGCAAGGCCTTTTGTTGATCGACCTTCATCACATCACCTTTACTTATGCATGGAGGCATAGTCTCTGCCAATGCAAGTCCTTTCTTTTTCTATTCACATATGAAAACAAATATTAGTTGAGTCTTTTGTAGTAAATCTTAAAAACATTAATAGGATAAGTAATTTACGTACCAAATTGAAATATACCTTTTTCCAAACATCAATTAGACTATCTCATATGTTGTTTTCTTGACCCCTTTAAATAATTCTCATAGCTTCCGGATTAATATTATTCACACTAGGATAACCAAAACGGCGATACCAATTCAGGTAATCTTTTACGGCTATTTTTGTGCCCGGAATTGGATTTACCTCCCGCCTTTGGATTTGGTATTCCGGTTTATGGTGGTCGTTCCAAATAGCGACCGAAGGCGTTGGGGTGTTGTTGAGCACGATACTGGGGCCTTCGATCACGGATCCATTCACACACAATTTAAAGGCTTCGATTGTTACTTTGGTTTGAACAAAGTCATATTGGCGGAGAGTTCGACGAGGATTGGTCATTACGAACTCAAATGGATGGTACAAAGGCCCGATGTAGCCTGCCAAATCACTAAACTCATGTTCATCATCTTCTGTTTCTTTGTTAATCTTCAAATAAGGATCAAACACCACATCTTCTACGGTGAAAGCATCATTTTCACTCCTCTTTTTTGCTATCTGAACTTCTTTCCGCTTTGATTGAGTACCAGTGAATCTGAGTTTCTTTCTTGTATGACCAGTAAAATCACCCTTCCACTCTGCCTTAGGAGCCAGGCTCTGAAAGTGGTCATAGACCCATGTCTATGAAGATAAAAAATTATTAATATAAGAGAATGCGCAAAAAAATTGAAGTTAAAAAATGAAATTTACCCAATAAGTTACCTGAAGAAGACCATTATTCCCGGAAATCTCAGTACCTCCAACCCTCGAAGCTTTTATAAGGTTGGCAAGTAAGTAACCGAGGGTGGAGATCCTTCAACCATTGTAGAAAGTGAGCATTCACCTTATTTTTCGAGTTGTCAGCGAAGAATATGGTACCAAGCATATACAGCAGATACGCTTTGGTTATACGCGTAACTCTAGTTTCATCTATTACGACTCCATCATTTTCCAAATGCAGGGTTCCTCTAAACTTCTCCCTCAGACTACGAAACAAGATCTTCTTGGTCATACATAAACCTTTATTCGTTGTTTCACCCGATTTATCTTCGGCGGCCAGTTTAAACTCTAACGCGGTTTTTCTCCTCTCTCATCCAAGTATGTCTTTCAAAAGGACACAGAGATCACTCCAAGACATGTTATTGTCAAAATCTTCATACATGGATGTTCCTTCAATTTCTAAGTCAAGAATTGACTTGACATCATCTGGCATTCGTCGAATGGGAGATGAAACGTATCAGTTTCAGGCCAATAGCGTTCCCTGAAGACTGTGCAGGTAACACTATCATATTCCAACACAGAATTGGTAATTCCGAGAGTTAACCATGTATCATTTACGAGAGCACGGATGGATTCACATTCTTCAGCTAACGGCCAATGTTGAGCCCTTTGACGAACCAATTTCTTCACAGCCTGTGTATGATCCCACAAAGAATAAAAAATAATCCTTTTTAATCAAAATCATACCAACAAGTTATAATCTGAAGTTAAACAAAGAAAAATTTAGCAAAATAAGAGAAGTTTATAGATTATTACCCTAGTCTCAGCAACTTTGGCAACCCATGAATGCGAATAACCAAATAATATTGCATACTTATCTAGGGCCTCACCCCAAAGTCTGACATTCTTCTTCTTAGGCAACAACACATCTTTGCCTTTGGGAATATGCTTGTCTTTCGGTGAAGCTTTCTTCCTTGGCTTTCTTTTCTTCACTTGAGGTTGAGGCGAAGCAACAACAATTTGTTTACCTTTTCCTTGATCGACAAATTATTCTTCGTCCGTCTCTTCTTCATCATCACATTCTTCCTCTTATGGTGGTTCTCTAATCACAAGTGCACCTCCACTCACCACATGTAGATCTTCGAAGTCTTGAAAACATGGGATTCCTCTTGAGGTAGTATATTATGACTAGAGCTACCACCCCCTGCCTCAAAATTCTTCTTCTTCTTATCGTTCTTTCTCA
>JAJJMC010009555.1:749427-864673 GCA_023531435.1 Papaver californicum
GGGGTGGGAGTGTGATCTATTGGTGTTAAGTTGTTACCCCTCTTGTTCTTGGATCTTGCCCTATCCTTATTCCTACAACATACAAGAAATACAATTCAAAATCACAAGTTAGATAATTTCCAAACAATTCAACACAAACAAACTCATATATGAAAACTCAGGATTTATTGCGGTTGGGTTACAGCAATGAACCCAAACTAGATAAATTTACGGTTGGGTTTTGAGCATCGAACCCAAATGTAAAAAGATTTATGCTTCAAAACCCAAATGTAAAAGAAACCAAAAAAACAAGTTGAGCTCTTAGGAAAACTTGTGGTTGGGTTTTGACTTTCAAATCCAAACATAAATTTAATTACAGTTGAAAAAAACCCAAACGTAAAAACCAAAAATTTTACTACTGCAAGAAAATATATTGTTGGAATGAGAATCGAACTCAACCGTAAAATGTCATCTTCATCTACATTGTTTAAATTTACGGTTGGGTTTTGAAATGACTTAAACATAAAATTGAAAGAAAAAACAGTTACGTTTAGGTTCCAAACCGTAAGTTCTTCAGAACTTGTATTTACGGTTGGATTTTGAACAGAACCCAAACGTAAAAAATTCTGCAACCCTAATTTTTTTTAAAAATCAATAATTCTAACACATTACAATCACAAAAACAAGAAAAATAACATGGGTTCTTCTCGGACTATATCTCATATACACCATTGGTTGTTGGGGAGTTTGACTGCCTTCACCACCAATTTCTTCTTCTTTGATGAGTTTGATTTAAATTGTTCGATTGATTTTGATTCAAATCACTGCTACCTTGTATACCTTTAGTAGAATTTATCATCTTTATTATATTATTTGATCGACGATTATAAATTTTTGAATCGACAATTAATCGAAGACGATGAATTTGATGGAGAAGAAAATAAAAAGAAGAAGAGTTGAAATGGAGAAGGAATTATCTTCTACGGTGGGAGAGATGAAGAGCTAAATTAGAATTAGATAGTTACGATTTATTTATTTATTTAGGTTTTATAGATTGAAGGGTAAATTAGATTTTTTTAAGATAAAAAGATAATGTAGACATTTTACTGTTGGTGTAGGATATCACTATCCAACTATTTAGTTACCCTTAAATCCGTAAAAACCCCTCTATTGGATGTGTAAGCCCCTGTAGGAGGGTTCTTTGTAAAGGATGCTCATGTGTGTATATATTTGATAAGCTTTTCAATGAAGACAAGGAGTTTTGCTGAGTTCTGAAAAAAGGTGAATTTGAGCCCAACTTGGCTTATTTCAACCATGTATGAGATGGTTTGTCGATTAAAAAGAAAAGGTTATCTACCTTCAAGGGATAGATCAGTTCTAGTTCGGTCGTGTTGCTGTTGCAAATCGAGAACCTTTAGGATTTGGTTTGTATGTTGTATTTCTCCTGCAGCTAATTGTTCATATTAATGACAAAGTAGATCCTAGTAAACGAGTTACAACCAAACAAAAAGAAATAACTGAAAGAAAAAAAAAAGATAAAAGAAGAATCAGTGTGCCCTGTCGGATATTAAACTCTCGTCCACAGCTTTTGAGCCCCCGCAAGATCTTGAGACGGATTCAAAAAGCTTTTCAATCTCGGGTGCACATCTCGTGAATGAGCGAGTCCAGAAGCTATATCGAGGATTCTGGGAAGACCATGACCACAAGTACGAAAATAGAGTGTAAGACACTGTCACAGTACCTTGTCACAGCAAGCAAAGAAAAGAGAGAAAAAAGGGTAGTCCTGCAAACCTTGATCAGCTCTATAAAAGTGATAAGCAGGCCCCATGGATGAGGACGACTAACAATTAAGCGTTCCAATAAAACCCTCGTTATTTGATCCTGAATGACTTCCTGTTTGTAGATAAATTAAAGATATGGCAGAATAAGGAATTAAATCCCCAAATAGAAACAATGTTCTTCACTATGCAGACCATTGATCGTATATCAAATACTGGGCCTAAATTACACTTCCAACAATATGTTTATAGTTGACCGACAATAACACAACACAAATGATTTGACAAACCCTTTAGAGGGAGCTGACGGAGTTAAGAGTTCCATTTCCAACAGAAAATAAATTTTAGAATTAAGCGAGTGTCATTAGGAACAAAATAACAAGGGAGAAAAGAGATAAGTAAACTGACCTGGTTGGCGGCTTCAGCAAATAGGTAGAGGAGGACAAAGGAGAAATAGTGTGTATGGGTGTTGGGATAGCGTAACTGATTCGCAACCGCATTTAAGAAGATGTACCGACCTTCTGTGTCAAGGTCCCCTATCAGAGTTTGGAAGATATCCATCGCAGAACCCACCAAGAAAATATCCATCGGTGAAGTATGTGGCACACGTGGGGCTGATGTCTTGGTTTGTAGTTGCTGGATAGCCTGTAAAAGGCCAGAAAATAATCTCATCAACCTTCAAATACAAGTGAACAAAATAAAACAAAAAAGTAAGGTTATAACAACCAACTCATCCCAGAAAAGAGAGATAAAATTGGGAATACTTGATGACAGTTGTAGCAAATTCTGACGTATGACACAAAATTCTTCATACCTCTATTACAAAACAAAAACACTAAGTATCCACCAAAGAGTTGAAACAGAATTATACTATGCTAGATGTTTAAATGAAAGACAGACCAGATGACAGCAAAAAAAAAAATGGTTTAAGTACGTACTGTAATCAAGTAAAAAAGAAAACGAGCAATTTGTGTTCGAGGAAAGACTCTGAAGTGTAATTCTCTGGGTGCACAAATCAAAGCCATATCATGCATGATGGTGATTTACAGAAAAATTAATCCTCTAGAGTTGCCAAAACTGACTTAGCCACTTAAATATATATCTAAAATAGCTGATTGTTCCTATAAAAGCTGCCAATCACGACTAGAGATTTTCTAGAAAAGCACTAAACAAGAAAATCAAGCAAAGAAAACAACCATTTCACCAAAAAAACTTACCTGCATGCCAACATAAAGAACTAGAGAATTGATCAATGGAACATTGTATCGAGTCCCAGCCAGCGGTACTTCGCCCTGAGAAAGCAGCACTCTCTGCTTCAATTCTGTCAAGAATGATGGTCCTTGTTGCCTGGTCTGCAAAATTGAAATTCAAAGGAGCACAACTTAGAAAACACAATGCTCAGCCAGTTTTAAAAGATGGGAAAGACCCACATATAGGTAGAACCTCAAGGAAGTTTATGTGGCAAAACAAAAATAAAATAAAACGGATGGGGATTGAACAGATTGAGCAAGCTCGAACTGATGCACGACAAAACTTGTTGGTCAGGGAATTTTTTTGTAAATACCTTTAGATACTCATCAATATCACTCTTCATCTGTTTTGCTTTCAGAGCAGCATCAACATCAGAGAAAATGCATGGTGATTGGCTTATTTCGGCTAAAAGATCAATCTGCAAATCACTTTAAGGATTGTTCATATGTTACTAAGAAAACCAAAACACTAAATGTTAGGAACATAATCAGGTAACTAAATGGCACGTTTGAAACCCATTCTTGTCACCACCTTTAAGTTTGGAGTGGAAGGATCAGGAAGCCTCATGTTGCGAGGAAATGCACTGAGAATAACATTCCGCATCTGAATGCAGCTGGGGGGGATGACATCGCAGAAGCTAAAATGATAATTGCAGAGGAACTCAGGAAAATCGTGAAGAAGTACCAGCAGAACACGCAAAGTGCCTTTATAGAGGAAGTGAACCTGCACAGATAAAGAATATTCACCGAACAATTACTTATCGTATTTAAAGGAAACCAATGCAATTCAAAATTGTCAACAATAATCACTCAGTGACAAATGAGAGCCTAATAACTATACGGGAAATTATTTGATGACTCAACTTTGAGTCATCCTTCCCCAAAAACCTAAACAACTTTCGGTTACATAACCCAAAATTGTATAAGAACTTAGAGATATTCATGAAAGCAAAACCCTGCAAAATGAAAATACTTAGGATAAGCATGTAACTTACTGCATGACTCGAGCAAAATAAGCTTACAGGTTCTCCAAGCTCAGCATTTCTCAAGTACGGCTCCATGAACTTGAACAAAGCTACAAGCAAGCGCTGGACATAGGGTGAAGTCTTCTGTGAATTTCCATAAAGCAATTTTGGCATAAAACTCCTGTGACTCACCAGCTCCAGCCACGCAAAACTAGAAGCAGTAGAAACAAGTTAGTTGTTAGTACCCATCACGAAGAAGATAACAAACAGATAACCTCATGATAGAAAATAAGAAAGAAAATAAATAAGCAGTTCTGTGTGACATGCCCAATGGGTTTTCTATTGGAAAAGACTCCTCAAGGTTAGCAACAAGCATTTATGCAAAAATACCAGTGATCGGGTATAATGAGCTTGAAAAATCAAGTTATTTGACCATAGCAACAAGTAATTTGTATCTAATGACAATATACCAAATAAAGATCAAGGAAAAAGGTAGTTATGAAATCCTAACCTAAAACCAGGTACTTTAAGAGGCTGCAATGCGTGGAAGGTATCTGCGAATGCTGTCAGAATCTGCTGATAACCAAATTGAATTAGTTAGTGACCACAAAACTATAAAGATATACATATAAATAAATAAATAATTCAACCCTTACAAAACAATAAGCAACTAACACCTGAAAGTTGGCACCCTCAAGCACAGGGTCAGGAGAACCAAGGTCCAGAAGCCAGTTTACGAACAATCTGAAATAAGGCCTAGGATTAAATGCTGTCTTTTTCTCATCAGCATCTTTTTGAATAGCTCTTACAGTAACCAGCAGAATCTGGGCAATAAGACAATAGTAAGGTTAAGTTTTTGTAGAGAAAGAAAACATGCATACACTCGAAAAGAGAGAGAATGAGAGAAACCTTGGGGAGGAGAAAAAGCTTATTTGATCCCTGATCTACTGCACAATACTAAAAACCAAGTATGCAACCCAGAGTGAATTAGAGGGTTGATGAAGAAGATGCTCAAACGAGAGGTGCCATGTATATAGAAGAATGTCATAAAATATCAATACCTTCAAGATCAGAAATACAAGTTTGGCATAAATATCAACAGCAATAAAAGACAGAACTGGAACTTGTTGAGGTGATTGCGGTGTCAATGAGCCTGGAACAACCCCCACTGAAGACAGGCAGTAGGATACTGATAACTCCTGATATTAAAAAACAGAATAAGATCTTTGTCCACAACAACCAGTTGCTTGGCTATTTTCTTTTCTTTTCTTTTTTGTCTGTGTATGCGTGTTTTGCTAGAAACAAACAAACAAAAAGCAATAGCTTATCTAACATTCAACAAGTAAGAATAATTACCGTGAGCAGGCGGAAAAAGCGATCTGTCATATCATCACCTTTAAGCAGTCCACTTAGCTGCAACTGTGACACGAAATGGGTGACAGCTGCATCATTTGTACCAGTAGCTTCACAGATCCGATACCATTCATTGAAAAGCATCGAAACCTGCAGTCAGATGAAAATAATTAGTCAACAATATTTGAATTGCAATAAATCACGCTAATGAAATCCTTTGGCAAAAAAGAAAAGAAACCCACACTTGGACTGAAAAAAGTCGATGACATATAACTATTGGACAAAGATAAAAATATCAAAATGTTTACAACTTGAGTGAGTCAATGTAATAAGATGGAATCAGTATAAAATAGGAGATTGAGGAAAACATACGAACAATAGCTGGAAAAAGAGATAACAAAACAAGGAACACCTAGCAAGTCGCATCATAACTAAAGATATAGTAAATTAGTAAGTGAACAACATAAAGCAGTTTAGGTTATTGCGCATAAAGTGGCCTAAAAGCACTATAAACATAAGCATGAAATATATTCAGAAAAGAGACATTTACATTTACCTGCTCACGGAAGCCAAGAGGATCTGCTGCCATAGACTCTTCATCCCTTACAGGTGAATGAATAGAGGGAGCCTGTAGAAACAGAAATGTGGTCAAGAACAATTAAAAAAATGGTGTTATTTTAACGAGACAAATCAGCTAGATAAATAACACCCATAGGGAAAACCTTTCTGTCTCTGGACTGCATCCCTTTCTCGTCCTTGCTAATTATATATCCTGGAGGAGCAGGGGCATTAGCAAAAGCATTCCGGGCAATCTCAAGAAGCTGAGGTAAAGATTCAGGAGATCCAGGTCTTGTGCCAAGCTGCAATATTAACATGTGGTAATCCATCAGTGATGTCTTGAAACAGTCAATTTTCAGGCCTCAGAAGACCACCAATTTTAAATAAAATATGGTAAAACTAACATCATGAGTGAATAAAATGAACACCATCAATTTCTCAATAAAAAATTCCATCCAATTTTTATAAAGATAGTGAAGTAAAACATAATAACAAATAAATCCATTCTAACCTTTGCCAGTGCCTCTATGAGATTGTGGAGCTCAGAGACACCAATTCCGGATTCCTGGGTAAATAAGGTCAGGAGAAGAGAGATCGCAAATTCTGTAGCAGTTCCTGCAACATTAGCAGATTTTGAAAATTTATGAACTAAGTTTTCTTTTTAATCTCCTCAACCAAAAATAAATAATCTTGTACACATACTATTTCGCCCTGCATCAATAAGCTTCACCATGTGCATACTGTATTCCGCGAGGTTTAGTAGTTCAGAACGAATGAGGCCAACAGTAATATCTTTGTTAAACTTACGCTCGTCGTCAGAATAAATCACCTGAAAGGAAAAAAAATGTGTAAGAGTGAATGGATACATAGAAAGATTAATGTCTGATACACCATAAAAAGTAGCCGTTAAAATTCATATAAACCGAGATGGAATCAAATGAGCAAACACTTATATGAGCTTAATATTTTTTATTTATTTTTAAGTAATCTGAAAGATCCCAAAATAAGAAAAGAATGCTAAACAGCATATGGGACCTGCAGAATGGCTCGCGAGTGGCACTAGGATATCACAAGTATTATAAGTGTTTTTGAGATAGCTCAAGCTATCTTTCAACTTTCTTTACGCTGTTGTCCACAAACCCATGTTCCCCAAAAAGTTCCATTTAACCATGGTGAACCAAAATAATGGCTACACTGCCTTCCTCTAATTAAAAGTGTGACGCACATGAAAGACATATAAGGATATAGATATTAAGAATCTCATAGACAAGCACAAAAGCTCATGATTGTGTGGTGCAGAAGTTATGAGATCAGTTGTTCCGAAAGAAATCACTGTGGAACATATGTATTCAGTAGGTGGAAGGCTACTAAGCTTATATAATTTCCAGGAACCTAAACTCATTCACGAATATGAACTCACCCAACTAGTAAGCTCCTTCCCAACAAGCTTACAAACATCTCGAATAGCAAGCAGAATTCCAATATGAGCACCAACAAGAGTAATGTTTGATGTGTTCTCGAATAAGTTTCTAAAAACCTGCACCGCACATTAAAACTTCAAGATGCAGGCATCGTATGTGATATAAAATTGATATTCAAAAGAAATAGTGGTTGCACCTTTTGCGCGACAGCCATAGCAGCCTCATCTCGGCTGATAGATCTGAGTATAATTTCAGGAACCTCAGCAATAACTCCCTAAACAAAACATGAGCCCAACAATCATTAACTCCTTAAAAGGTTTATAATAAATTCAAAAATTGCTCAACATTAATAACAGGTTTATAAAGTGAACGCAGATTTCAGAATCACTCATTTAATGACAAAAAACAATACATGGCAAACAGAAATAGAATACCTCAACATCCACATCTGCAGAATCTTTAGCTATAAGGTCTTCAAGCTGTACCTCGGAAACATATAAAGAGAAACAAAACACACAGATGAAATGAGAAGAAAGAGAAGAGAATTGGCCAAAAAGCAATAGGGAAGCATTAAGCGACATAAATAATTTTGAAAAATTGGAATATAACCAATAACATCAAATAAAGTTTGGATAATGTCCACCAAACACCAAAGATGCCTAGCGGAGTTGTCAGAAAAGTTCAAACCTTTTGTGCAACAGCTTGGTACTTGTCTATCGCATCCCCAGTAGATATAAGGTCTGCCATACCAGTGCCTAAGCGCTCTGTTGCAGAACTTGTAGGCAATGGTTGTGTAGTGGATCCCAAATTCTCCTAAAACAGCCAATAAAATGTGTCAATACAAGAAAAGTTATCTTGACACACGAACACTTGTACATAACAAGAATTCCTGCTCTTACTTTTGTGGAGTCAGAGGGATCAACAGAAATAGGCCCCGGGGAAATAATTGTTGAAGGGAATGAAGAAACAACAGAAGTACTGTCAGAACCATGCTGCGTAAACACATCTGTGGCCCCGATATGAGCCGATGAGGCGCTGCAAGAAAAAAATGGGATTACTAGGTGGACATTAAGGAGAGAAAAAAACGAGAGAAAAAATGGTATTTGAAAATGTAAACCTATGAATCTGCATCGACGAGGGGTCCATGTCCTCAGAAATGAGATCAAGGGGTTGCGTGGTCGAACCGAATCCTGGACCTCCTTGCGTGGTTGAATAAACAGTAGGATTCGGCTGACCTGATGCAGGGCCTTTAGAACGAGGCACGCTGGAACTACCAGAACCACCAGTAAATGAAGCAGATTGACCAGCAGGCAGTGCTTTTGTACTCTGACTAGGTTGATTTTGCCATGGAAACCTTACAAAATCCTATAAACACACCAAAATAACTTACTTGTAACATCGGCCACAATAAAAGCAACTAATAGACAATAGCTTTACACAAGGACACCACGTGTACCTCGTACACTCGCTGCTGGGAGAGAGACAAACGCCCAGGTTTAGGACGAAGGGCCTCAGGCACTACACACATAGAACCTTGTGTGTACACAGTTGCGTCAAAATATGTGGGACCTACAGCATCTCTATGTTTCCTTCTTACAGACAGTTGTCCAGCTATTTCACCGTCAATTGTCTGTAATGCCTGTCTCAAAATAAAGGTGAACATCATGACGGCGGCTTATCAAAAAATTTGATTAAAACAAACCCTAAAACAGCTAAAGCTGCAAATACCAAAACTATTTGATCAATGCAATGGACATAAAGGAACAAATTAAGAATCTTACCTTCTCTATAGCGGCCTTTTCAACCACAGCACAACCCAAATCAAGGTTATCATTCGTACTGATCTGCACAGCTTGTTCAAAGTCACTGGAAGGACTTAAAGCCTGGATCAAATTCCTCAAGTGACTAGAAATAGAAACACGAAGAGGCTCCTGGAATTGCACACACCGTCACTGGTAAATCGGAGTATTCGAAGCGAAAACAGACGAATATCACATGGCTCAGAAAGTTTGCAACACAAACAGCAAGAAAATTACCCTCTAAAAGCGTCTACAGTCACGAATGGCAAATTTATATGGTATATGAGAAGAGTAAACCATCATGGAAAGTGAATTTCCGCATATTTTATTATTTTTCAACGAGGTCAGGTGGAGTTTAAAAGCCATGGGTTTGAATCCTGCCTAGTTTAAGTACACTCTATAACCCCACCTAGTTTAGGTGGACTTAATAATCCAGCCTAGTTTAGGCAGAGAGAAACATGTAACCTAGGAACTACGAAGTTTAGAACTAAACCCGTGCAGCTTTCACAGAACCACCTGCTTTGGGATGGCTATCAGAAGGCCCACTCAGCTGTATTTAGAAACTGGCATTCCTATATATTCAACCTGCATTTCTGCCTAAAAAATCTGACAAATTGCTATACACAGATACCCTGGATCGGCACCAAAACTGACGAATTCCACAATTTGGACTCCCTCTTTAGGTGCTCTAATATGTTTATACTTGATATTGTTAGCCGTTTATGGTTTATCATCAAGTCATACTTTGTTTTAATAAAACAACATTAGTGCTAACGCCAGTCAAATGTGTGATTTGGTTCATCATCATCAAACTCGGCGTAACAATGACTTACTATCTCCTAGTTTATGATCTATCTAGTTGTAGAATTATGATCATATGCATGCAGTAAAAGTATCAGTATAAAGTAATTAGGGTTCAGGCGCTGGTTTCAAAAATATATAACCAAGTTATTGAAAAAAATATCACGAAGCTAAGAGACAAAACCTTGCAGGTGACATGTGCCAAACTTCCTGCGAGACTAGCAACCATCAGGTGAGCGGAATTATATATGCTGCTCTCATCAGACTCCATAGTATAGTCCTATATACCATAAGAAAGAAAGATTTTAAAAAGTTACGAAAAATCAGAAAGCATTTATTCACAAACGAACAAACGGTGTAGAATGAAAATTTGGTAGACTAGAAGTATGTTTTTCATTTGACCTTTAAAACAATTTCTTTCGTTGTTTGAATTGCAATAGTAACACTGCGGTGAACAACAGGAGACATTATTTCCTTGATAGCCCTTTCCATTGCCACGGGAACAATTCTGTTGCAAGCAACTGCGTTAGGACAAAGGATGGCAAATTACTAGCCAATCAGTAAGACAACCGATGCATTAAGAAAATCCTAACCTGTGAAATTGCATCTGTAGGCTCAAAGCAATCTTTGGGTTCACAATAACATCGGTTCCAATGTTGGGAATTGGTGTGGGAAGCTGTTCAAATAATGTCAATCAAACTTGCCGATCAATAAACCAGTACCGAGGATCGAAACTGAAGTTAAAGTACAGAATGTAGTCATACCTGACTAACAGAAAATGCCGACTGAGACAGAGTGACTGGCAGCCCCTGACCGGAAGGAAGCCGCTCTGGTAAATTTGAAGGTGGCATCTTCTCATCCTCGGTCAATGGACTAGGAGAATGATGAGGAGTAGGATACTACATTCACCAAATGCATCGAACGTAAACAACTAAAACAAGAATTTTAGACATCTACAGTTCAGTTAAAGGTACAAACCTGAGGTGATGCATTTGAATGACCCCCGGGATGAGATGAATTCGCAATCTCAGGTTGGGGTTCAACACTTATTGGTGTGTTAATTTCAGGAATAATTGGGGGCAGGGTGGCTTTGACATCTTTGTTGGAGAAGTCAGGATTTCCTTCAACTTCCCGGGACCGGTCTTTCAAAAGACAGGTCGGCTTGACATCTTTCATATCAACTCGAAGATTCTTAAATAGAACCTAGGATGCAAAACACGTAATAAAGGAAAAATAAATGAGTAATAAAGTGCAGTGAGATCAAATTGACCGTGTGAAAGAATGTAAGAGAGCAAGCTCCAGATTCACATAAACAAGTGCGATGAAATGTATACCTCGATGTCAAACTTGAGGTTCATCTTTAGATTTGGAAGAGCATAAATCTCAGCAAGTAACCCAAGAATTCCCATGGTCCAGGGATTTGGGGGTTGATATGCAAGACTGAATTGGCATGGTTCCAAAATCTGCAACATTTATAGAAACCATGTTTCTTATATTTAATAACAACAAATTATTCACTTCGTCCTATAAGATTATAAAAAAGTGGAGTCTGTATTGGAATGTGAGATATGTCATTTGAATCAACATGTCACTGTCATTGATTCCGTATAAAAAAACATAACAAGGCAAACAAAACAACAAGTAAAATGGATACCTTCGAGGTGAAAGGAATTACTGCAATCATTAAACCTTTCTCATAAGCCTGAATCAAAAAAAAGCAGTACAAAAAGGGTCAAAAAAAGAAAAAAGACAACCACACCCGCTGAATCATAGCAGACAGTAGGGTGATTACCTCAATTATTAGGACTTTGGGATTTATTTCCTTGGCCCTTAATGCTTGGTTTCTACCGATTGTGAACTTCCCAAGCCAACTACCAAGATTTTTCAGCAATGAGCGTTCTTCTGAACTAGATTTTATACGCTCGGATCTTAGAAGAACCTGAAACCGTGCATTTGTGTTCAGATACTTTTCACAGAAAAATACAACTCGATAGAGTAAGAAAGTTGGTATAGCCACCTTGCAGTTCTCATATGTAGTTTTAACAATCTCCTTGTTCAAAAAATTTGAATTAACCTTATCCAAGAACTTTAGGTACAGATCATGCAAATTGAGCTCAAGGCTAACTCTGTTGGGGGGAAAAGAAAAATCAAATTACACAATTGCCAACAATACCTAGCAAGATAATTAGATAGAGAAAATACAAACAGAAGCAGCGGAGTACAATGTAAACTAAAAATACATCAAACCAACAGAGCACAAAAACCCTAACCTTCTCATCACCATATATTGAGCAAACCATGGATAGAACTCTTCCTTCAAAACATCAGTGAACTCTTTTGCTTTGGTTTCAAAATTTGCTACTGAAAGATTATTGATCATAAATAATATTCTATCTTGAGTCTCTGCTGCAGGAACCTGTTCCCACGAGTTAAAGACATAGTTTGTGGAATCAAAGGAAAGCTACAGTGGCAATGTAATGCAAAAGGAAAAATCAAATTCCCAAAAGAACGTTTATGTGAAGCTGAGCTAGTTCATGTTAAGGCGATCTGTAGGGGAAACGATTCAAACAAGGCTGAAGAATTTGTATAGGGTACACACTCCTTTGTATAGGCCAATCTCCCAAATCCGAACAATTTTGGCCACATAATATATCTAATTATAATATAATTTAGAAAATATTTACCTATGTGTGTACAACTATATCTGTATACTCTATGCTAGCTTGAGCTAATTGGGCTGTGTTCACAGTATGTAATTTGACCGTATACAGGTGTGTCGCCTATACATCCAATTTTAAAATGCTACTGATGACTTGGGAACACAAAGAAATTTCTCTTTTGTCAACATTGGGGAATAAGACCATTATTTTCTATCTCGGATGACTCCAATTAGATCTCAAATTCTCATTACTGGCTAAGAGGACAGGGACTTGCTCCATATTTTTGTGGACTTGATGGTATAACTCATGAACCTGACAAACCGGCATGAAGAGGAATACTAGAACATAATTCAGAAAACAGTTTAGATACCTCGATGGGATTATCCCTTCTTTCAGCAGCCACAACAAGTGGTTCAATGTTTAATGCAGAGCCAAAGCCAGTGCTGTAAGATTGCTGTCGAGGTATGCCTGGAGAAAAGGGGGAGAGAAAGTGTCAGGAACCTGAAGCACAAGTAGTTGAGCACTGTACTTTGCCAGGAATATTTTTGCATAAAGATTTACCATCTCGATTAATGTGTATATATATATATGTATATAATGTTTTAAAAAGTTATAGAAAATTACTGGTAGATGCTATTTCTCGGGAAGGACGCAGAAAACCTGGGGAGGATGACACAGTGGCAGGCCCACTGGATGCATTCTGAGACAGCACAGTAGCCAATGGCTGAGCGATATTTGCCTGCAAAGAATAGTGATGTAGAACAGAAATGAGATGAAAATGAGTGCAGTTAGAGCATTAGTGTACAACAATTGTCAAAAAGAAAAAATATGGAACAGTATATTTATGTACCTTCAGAGTATCAGCTACAACATCATGGGTTGGAACAAGTGACTGCTGCTGTCCGGGAGGACATAAAAGTGGTTTTACAGAGGTGGTACCCAAACTACTTCCAGCAGATTTATGTCTGTCATCCAGAGAACCTAAATAACGCTGTTGGAGCTGAAATGGAGATAAAGATGGTTGCGCTCTAGTCTGCACCGTGCTGCTGCTGCCAGATCCTATTATCTTCAATGAGGACTCGGACACCTACGAACCCCATGGGATGTTATTACTAAACAGAAAAGCTTCAACAATGTATAACCCGAACACATTAGTTATCAAAAAAAAAAAAGCATGTAAAAACGAACTTACTGCTCCAAATAATCACAGCATGTAATAAATAACATAAAAAGTTTGACCAAAGAATGGAATAAACAAACTAACTTTAATCTCAAAACCAAGTAGCAACAGCAAACACCATTATTACTTAGATAAGATCGGTTTGTCTCATGCGATAGGGCAATGAAGCTGTAATGGAAGGGGCATTAAGTGAATGACTCTTTTTTAGTTTCTCAAAACCAATGCTGTTTTGTAGATGGTCAGGACCAGATATGATGTTCTACTTGAAGACCTGCATTACTCTATATTCACATACCAAGAGCACAAAAAACCGAAGTCCAGATATGTGGGTGAAACTTGATACCGAAAAACACTAACATGGGTTCTAATAGAAGGAAAGTCGGTGAGTGATTCTAAGTTTGTCTCATGCGATGTGACCCTCTTCAGTTATTAGTTCTTTTAGTTTCAATGCTAAACGAAGCTTATGTTTCAAGAAACTGCTAAAGAGTTCAGTGATGGAGATACAGATAAACAAAATGTAGTACCTCCATGTTTTCCGAGGGAACCGGATTTGGTCCTTGGTGCTGATCGGTAGGGACAATGCTGCCTCCGTTTGATTCAGAGTGGCTGGATGAGATCATTGCAAGAGCACGCTCGATGAACGTAACCAAATCTGGATGGGTTGCACGTAGATGTGAAATTTGCATGATATGATTGCAATACTGAGGCCACTCTATCAAGCGATCTACAAACTGCTCTAGCGCCTTCACCCCAAATACAAACATCTGAAGGTAACAGATTATAAGATATACACATACAGAACAGTACTAACAAAGAATAAATGATTTATTGGAAAGAGTACACTAACTCTAGAATCAGCAGATTTACGTAACGCATCCAAAACACCACGAAGAGCAATACCAAGGGTCAGATGGGTCACAAGCTGGTGCTTTATTAGTGATCCTGCAGTTAATAGCAGTCACGAGTATAAATATAAAATAATATAGTCCAAGGAAACAAACTAATTAAGTGTAGATGTTAGGTGCATTACAACGAAAAACGGTTTCTTCGACAAAAATAATTAGGCAAAACTTTAGAAGTAGAAGTTACACCCAATATTTTTAATTACTAAAAACGAGACAATTGGGAAAAAAACAAAATAGATGAAACTAAAAGCAACAAGTTTCTTTAAATTCTATTTTCACTATTTAAACAAAATCAAAATCTGCAAATCCTTCTTTCTTAACTCATAAGAACCACGCTGAACTTCGATGAGAATCCACTCATTTTATGGTAATAAGGCTTATAAAGTAACTCAAAATCAAATAAATGCAACTTTAAACGTGAGATTAACACCCAAGAAATCATCACTAATACTCATTAGTTAATAACACAGTATAAATGTAAAAAAATAAGTATTATCTTTTCCTCAGTGATAGAATGTGAAAAACGAGAAGTCAAGAAGGTTTTTTGATCTGGGTCTTTGTTAATTGTACACGTGTGGGTCTAATCACCATGCGATATATACCACATGTGTAGTTAGTCAATTTGAACATATATATTTCAGAGTTTGCTTGAAATGACTAAACACATGTAGCACAGTGATTAGACTTAACCCCCCGCCTCAAACATAGAACCACATCAAAGGAATTGCACATCAAAAACAGTGAACTAATTACACGCACAGTACAGTGATTAAGGAAATAACTTACCAAAGAGAACTGCAGCAATTCTAAGCTGCCTTTCAGGATATTTCGGGAAAAACTTGTACTCCTCGAACAGATTCCCTATCGTACATTCATAGATAGATTGTTCCCTGAAAGTTAATATGGTGAACAAACTAATTAATAGACGGACACAGATTCACTAATTACCACCAAACTGAGAATGTTTACCACAATGCGCATGTGTAAAATGAGAGAACCTCAAATACTCATCATCAACAAAAGAGGAGATTTTGGATAAGACATACCACATTAAAAGATCATTAACAAAAAAATAACTTAACATTATGCTCTTATATTACCTCTGAATCAATTTGCTTTTAGTATAATCCATAAAGGAATATCACAATTACCTTCCACCAATTTATACTTATTTCCAACATAGAAGTTAACACCGGTATTCAACAAAAGTTGGACACAGCCTAATGGATGTCTATTTTAAGGTAAATGGGCTTGGGTTGTTTCTTCGATTTCATTCCACATCACCCTAATCTAGGTTGAGATTATCACATCATTACTAAACTTAGAGATTACACCCCCTTCTAGTCCTAGCACATGGGTTTATTCATTGGTCCCTGGAGCATGACACATAACTAACAGCACGATACACATCAGCAGCTTGGATCACTATGGCAACATACCAAGGTCCGAATGGAGAGACAATAAGAAACTAATTAATAATTTAACTCTGGAGAGCATCCACACTACTGATTAATTTGGCAAAATTTGAAGGTATAAACAGCAATCACAACTCTGGCTGCGCTAACAATAGAAAACGTGTTGGTTTTCTATTCACACATGGCAATAGTTCAAGAGTACCTTTTCTCAGGAGATTCCTTGTAACGAGCAAGCATTTGAACCATTGCATCTATGCTCAATTGCCCAGAGAACATCTGGTGGAAGTAAGAATTAGCTTCTCCCTCCACATCATCTGGATATCCACCATCAGATGAAGATGAATCGGCTGCTCCACCATTCTGCAGTTTAGTACTATTTTGGATATATACCGCATGAAATTTTTTCATCTCCTCAAGGAGATGATGAAGTGAGACATTTTGTCCAGCATGACCTAGAAGAACCTGCAAAAAGAACAATTTCATGAGCAAAACCACACTAAAGTAGCAGTATATTGTGAACTAGGAGAGCAACTACCTTAATGAATATCGGAACTGTATCCAGATAAGCAATTACTTCAGCACTAAAATGTTGAAAGGAACTTGCAGGAACATCTTGGGGTAAATCAAAACGGATCTCTTTCAGGAACATGAGGCACACCTAAAAAGTACCAGCATTACGTTCATGAATCAACTCAGATTTTAATGAATACTAATTATCTGAAACTGATTGCATAGAGTATCTGGGATTGCATCCTTGAGGGAAGTAAACCTTACTTCAACAAAAGTGTCTCCATATGTGCTTAAATTATCATTTAACCACTTCTCTAGATTTATTTGTTCCTTCACAGAGGCAAGAGCAGCCAACTTTATACTGAATGAAAATGGAGCCATATCCAACACTGGAGATAGAATCTGTAAGACAAAATTGACATGAGTATAAAGAGTGGATAACAAAAAGATAAAAGTAGGGAATATATTACACATGCTACTGGAAAATGTGAATTGCTTTCCAAGAAAGGTGAAAGGTAACATGCTAATCTAAATCTAAAGAATAGGTAAATATTGTACAGACGTTTATTTGAGAAATAATATTCGTGAACTTATTGTGTGGTTAGAGAGGAGTAACCATGTAACAAGGAAATACTAAAACTTGGAAAAGCTTGGATTATCTGTTTACAACTGCACATATACAAACATTAAAAAGGATATATAAAAAGGCAAGGAGTGATGATATTTTCGTTAATGGATAAGCGGTCAAATTAGCCTTTCCAGCGATTTGAAATACGTTGTAGTCAATGTTTCCTGTAACTTGCTATAACTACAATGTATTCTTCTGATACAGTCCTACAGTAATGTGTATCTAATATTTTAAACATGACGTCTTTCTGAAAAAGACAACCTCAATTTGCATTAATAATCTTTATCTCTAGGATTTACCTTAAGCTCTTGGCAAATGCCAAAAGTTTTCATCATGCTCTCTGAATCGAAGTTCTGAACATCTAAAAGTCCCCGCAAAACGACATTAGGATTAACGTCCCATAGGTGGAGAATAACACCAGCTCTTGAGAAGTTCCCGAGCACCATGGGGAAAACACTAGAAAGAACTTCATATTGAAGTAAGTTATAAGCCGTCTACAATGACAAAGAAAATGTTATCAAATATCAAGCATCAACAAAGAAGACAATCAAAGGTGAAGAAAAAGTAAAACATACATTAGTCTGGGATAATCCAAGCAGCAAGACTTCAGGACAGTGTTTCAGGGGATACTCGAGCATTGATCGGACAGAGCCAGCATGGCCCGTCTCAGCAAGTTGGCACAAAACATCCAACAGGTCAAGACATAACCAAGCCTGATTTCCATTTCCAGTTGAAAGCTTATGGCCATGAACTGCATCGACGTACACCTGAACAACAGACCAGCAATCAAATGAATCCAATAAATATAAAGTAAATCGAGGTTTACGAATCAGTGATACATGAACATCATACCAGCTGTCTGGCGGAGTGCACAAACGTGAAAATTTCAGGCGACGCGGATACAGCATATCTTAGAAAAGATATCTGCCCTTCAGCATTGTTCCACACAGCCCCACATATGGCAGGAAGAGGGAAGGGATCCTGCGACAAATTGTGCTCAATATAATGCCACGATTACAACTTTACCCTATCCACCTGTAGTAGACATTATTGAACCAATACCTGGCATGCACTTGCGTAAACAGACATGAAAAGAGAAAATGAATCCTCGCTAGGGAAGTAGAAGCCCTCGTGATCAAGGTTTTCCATTACATGTACCCAGTTGATATCAGGAGCCTGAAGTTCAAATTACAACAGTCATAAAGCAAATGATACTCATCCTAATTAAAATGATGATCACGAAAAGGGGAAATGGGAACGCATTGACATAGCAAGCTGTCTGTAGAAAGAAACTCACAAGTTGTTTGATTGATTCTACAAGAACATCGACATTCCATGAGCTCAACGACGATGAATCAGCAAATGAATTTATTCCAACAGCAGAACAGAAAGTTGAATGTGTGCTCTGTAAGTCCTCCAAGCCGACATGGGTGCGTGCAAGCGTTCTTAGTATCTTACAGATTGTGACTTCAGTGAGAGGTAAAAATAGAGATAAGACATCTTTGCAGTGGGTAGCATTGACTGTGCAACCATAACCCAGTTCCTTGACAATATCAGCCATGCTCATCTCCTTCTCTATCTCAGCCAAAATGTCATCAAAGTCATTTTTGCTGCTCTCGTAGAATAAATCCAATTGCCTGCCAACAAGCAAATGCAGCAAGCAGTAAGCCAATAATGATATAATAACGATTGAAATTCAAAAAAGAAGGTTAACTAATCCAGTTTTTTAATTGGTAGCACACAAAACCTTAGAGAGTTGACTTCACACATATCATCCGTATTACGCAATGGAGACAATATTAACGGAGTCCGGTTTTTCATTTCCAACAATGACACCATTTGAATAAACGAATCCACAAGTTTCGCAACTCCCTCTGACCGAGAAAGAAACAAAACAATGTTCTGAATCTGCTCATTTGAATCAATTGTACCCGCGTTCGCACATAACTCCTCAATCTGACTCATACAAAAACTTTGTCCTACAGAAAAACAACAACAACAGCTACAATCAATATCTCTACTCAAAACACAAAATATACAACAAAAGTTTTCTACAAAATTACCTATACTTCTGACGTCAACCTCTTCAGAATCAGATAAAGCAAGTCCAAATGCAATTTTCTCAGAAACTGAGAATTTTAACTCATTCAATACATCTCGAAGAAGAAACTCATGAGAAACAGTCATATTTCTTGATAATGCCTGACATAATACAGTACTGAAGTTTGGTTTATCTAATTGATATCTAAAGATAGCAGCTAGTAGTTGAGGTTTAAGTTGAATACTACTCGTCGTAGCATCTTCTCCGAAGAAATTCATGTGATCTAAACAGGTTTCAAGTAATAATATACTTCCTTCACTTCCATAATCAACAAACTGTAACACAATCCAAAATAACAAAAATGAACGCATGATTACAACATGATTTAAATAAATTTCAAGAAAATTGAGCTTGGTTGAAGGATCTAAATGTAATACATACCTGAGATAACTGAGGAAATACGGAGTCGAAGTTGGAATCGGTGAAGGTGTGAAGTAAGAATCGTATCTGAGTTGAAGCAGTTGACGCGAATGGAAGCATTGTAAACTCGGAGAAGAAGATGAAGAAGAGGCTTTTTCTAGGGTTTTGTTTGTGATGATAGTAGAGAAGAAGAAGAGAGATTTTGAGTGATCGTACTATTATGGAAGATTCGATTGAGAGAAAAATGGGGGAAAACAAAAATGAAGGCCCAGAATCCTTATTTATTATGAACCTCGGCTGATGAATAGAACAAAAAAGGGGTATTGTGTAGTAACATCAACGACCCCTTATCCTACATTTTCAATAATGACGTAATTGCCCTTACTTTTTTTATAACAGTAAAAATTAAAAAGTTTGAAAATTTTGAAATTATTCCTTAAATTTTTATTTTTTGTACCTAAAATATAAATTTGCATGGTCGAGTAGATTACCATGTCGATTCTCCATGGTCGGTATAGAAATAGAATTTCGAACATGTTAACGCCGACTGTCAGTGAAACAGAAATCGACAGAAATCTTCTGAAATACATAATTCCTTTTCTTAAGATTATATAATTGATGACTCAATGGGTATAACTTACTCATATTGTAATTTCTTTTTAGTTAAAATTAATGAGTTTTTTAGCTTTCCCTCCTAAATGCAGGGACGAAACCAGGACTAATATGTTATGGGTCGAACAAATTTTATTTTAACATTCACACAAATATTTTTTTTGATCAAAATGAAAGTTCACGTGGTATATTATATAAGCTTACCATTTTCGCGATAATATTATAATCTCATTCTTAATACATTAATCTCGGCGAAGGAATTGTACACATTAATGCCAAGAGTCGGCAAAGATATGGCATGCTAGAATAACTTGAAGATATATTTTTTAATCCCTAACGACAATGGTTGTGGCACATGAATTCCCACATCACTGTCTTTTAGTCTATTATCATTTGTTTTCTTTATTTTCCATATAAAGAGTTTGTCGGGAAAAAAAGAATAAAGAAGATTTAGATTACCAGTTTATACTTTGAACCTAGTATTCATACAAATTTCAATTTTACCAATATTGTTTATACCCATAAGACATTTAAATTACATGAAACCCAAGATTTTTCTTATTCAAATTCAAAATTTAATGGGTGAAAGTGACCCCATTTGCACCCTCTCCCTCCGTCCCTTCCTAAACGAATTAGTAATGTAGCTTTCCCTCCTAGATTGCTAAGAGCAACTCTAGTAGGCAATGACATTTTAGCCAATATGCCAAGCCACGTGGCTTGGAAACTCGGTTTTGGACAGTGGGAGAATTGGCAAATTAGTCAAGTGGACCCAATTTTTGTATAAACAAATATTTTTTTAATTGATAGGGTCCGTTTTTTATATAAACAAATAATTTTTTAGTTAAGTGGGACCAGTTTATTTTTTAAAATCAGTATATACATATAAAATAAATTAAAATAACTAACTTAAGTATATTTTAAATGAAAAAATATTTCACTCGGCCTATGTTGAGTTGATCGGCTCAACAATGACCGATGCTCGGTGTATGAAGAGCCGCTCGGCTCAACATGATTCGATCGTCTCAAATAAAGACGATCGACTTCACTAACACCTCAATGGGCAAACTCCGACAAATGTCCATTTGTCAATCCAATTTTTGAGTTTGCTCATCCCAATGTGGGACGGAAATTGGCAAATTAGCTAAAATGCCCACCCCACTGTCTTTGCTCTAATATTAGTAACTTACCCCCTGAACATAAATTTCTTCCAAAAAAAAGTCCTTTAGACATATATGCAACTCACTCATGAGTATGTTTAATCTTGAAATACGTATTTTACCGTCAGTTAGATTTTTTTTTGTTAATCATCACCCTCAGCTATATGAAACTTCGTTTGTAGGGCTTTTGTTCTCAGCTTGTAAAACCGATAATCTTTTCTCACAAAAAGAAAAAAAACTAATAATCACAAGTTCATCCAGTGGGTCGAACAACAAAATGGCGAGCTTTAATTTTTTGTAAACAAGATTCATTTGTCTCATCCCGTTATGTGTATACAAAATTAGGAATTTTTGGGTTTCATTGGTCTTATCCGGCTATCTTTTTAATAACATCTACATAATATTTGTTTTCTCAAATTCCTAACCATAAACAACCTTACCACCCAGCCACCACAAAAATTACCATGAACCCCTGTAGTGAGAAACAAACTGTGTTTGTGTCATTTACTTTTGTTTACATTTTATTTACACTTTGTATAGGATTTTGCTTGTCACGTGTCCTTATACAATTGTGTCATTACACATTCTGTCTTAACCTGTATAAAAGCAACTCTATAATCTTCTTTTTGGTTTAATGAAAATTTGTTCTCTCATCCTATTGAATTATACTATGACGAGCTTTGATCTTTTGTAAACATGATTCATTTGTCTCATCCCGTTATGCATAATAAAGATTTGGGAATTTTTGGGTTTTATTGGTCTTATCTGGCTGTCTGTTTAATAACATCTCCATAATATTTTTTTCCTTAAATTCCTAACATAAACAACCTTACCACCCAGCCACAACATAAGTTACCTTGAACCCTTTGTAGTGAGAAACAAACTGTGTTTGTGTCATTTTACTTTTGTTTACACTTTATTTACATTTTGCATAAGATTATGTTTGTCACGTGTCCTTATACAATTGTGTCATTACACATTCTTTTTTAACCTGTATAAAAGCAAATCTATAATCTTCTTTTTGGTTTAATGAAAATCAATCTCTCATCCTATTGAATTCTATTATGGTATCAAACACCACATAGCGGTTCTTAATCCACAAAAATCCTGATTCTTTTTTTTTCCCGACATTAATATTCTTTTCAATTTCTTCAAACAACAATGCCTAATCAAGATTCAACTTCTTCTGTTAGTTTTATTACATCAATTCCACTTCATACTTTAGTTAATATCATTCCAATCAAGCTTCAAGAAGATAATTTCTTGACATGGAAAACTCTCATTACTCCAGTCTTAAATAAATTTTGTGTTCTTGGTCATGTCATAGGTGAAACACCATGTCTTGATGAATTTGCATCAGTGGCAACAAGAACAACACAAAATGTTGATCCACTTTACACATCTTGGCACAATTTTTCTTCTTTTGAACAATTTAATTTCACCAACAATGATTTCTTATGTTGCTGAATCTACTAGTTCTAAAGATCTATGAGATACACTGCAAGAGAGATTTGGTTTTTCATCTTCAACTCATGATGTTCAATTAATAACTAAGCTTCAGAATCTTAAACTTGGTACATCTTCTATCACTACTTACATATCTGAGATTAGTAAAATTAGAGATTTTCTTGTAGCTTGTGGATCTAATATCAGTGATAGTGAATTACTCGTATCTATTCTTAAAGGTTTACCTTCTGAGTATTCATCTTTCTACACCTCTATAAGAATTCGAGATCCACCTTTTTCTTTTAAAATTCTTCACAATCTCTTGTTAAGTGAAGAAATCATTATATCTGAATCCAGACAAAGTATTTTATTTGAGGTTCATTCTAAAGCGTTTCTTGCAAATTCATATGCATTTCAATCTCAAAATTCAAATTCACGTAATTCATCATATTCTCAATCTCGTGGTCGAGGTAATAATTTCAGAGGAAGAGGTAGGTTCTTTCCAGGTAAAGATGGTAGATCTCAATTCTCTAATACAAATACCTTATATCCTGGACATACTACAAGAATGACTAATGATAGGCCAACATGTCAGCTTTGTTCCAAATATGGACATTCTGCTGTTGAATGTCGTCATAGAGGTAACTTTGCTTATCATGGACGTACAACTCCTCATATTGCTACGATGGCTTCTAATTCAAATGTTGGGATTCTTGGAGAAAGTCCATGGTACCTTGATATTGGTGCAAATACTCATTTAATTGCAAATATGCAAAACTTGGGTTCTTCTACTTCTTATATTGGTTCTGACAAAATACATACAGCTTCATGTGAAGGTATGTCAATCTCTCATTATGGCAATTTTGCTATTGAAATCCCAAATCATGATTTTAAACTAAACAATATTTTACATGTACCTAAATCATCTAGTAGTCTCATTTTGGTACACAAGTTTGCCATCGATAATACTTGCTCTCTGAATTTTGATTCTAATGGGTACTCTATTAAGGATCTCAAGTTGGGGAAGACTATATTTCAAGGTCCAACTAAGCATGGACTCTATCCTTTTTACAACAATTCATCTACTCTCTTCAGGCCGACAACTACATCAACAACTATTGTTTTTGCAAGTATCAAAAGTTCAACTGAGACCTGGCATAAAAGGCTTGCTCATCCCTCTTTTCAGTCTATGTCTAAGGTTTGTAAATCACTAAGATTGAATAATATGGCTACTAATCCTTTGTTCTGTGGTGAGTGTCAATTAGCTAGGAGTCACATACATCTTTTTTCCATTTCTGTTTATGTTTCTAGTTATTCTTTACAATTATTACATATGGATGTATGGGGTCCTGCTCTTGTTAGTTCTGTAAATAGATACAAGTATTGTGTTGACATAATTGATGATTTCTCAAGGTTTTGTTGGGTTTATCCACTTAAATACAAAAGTGATGTCAAGATTATTTTTCAGTATTTCAAGTCTTTAGTTGAAAATCTTTTATCCACACATATTTCAGTCATAAAAACAAATGGAGGAGGAGAGTTTGACAACAATTAATTATGAGAGTTTTTAGCAAATATTGGTATAAGTCATGAACTCACTTGTCCAAACACCCCTGAACAAAATGGGGTTGTTGAATCAAAACACAAGCCTTTGCTAAATGTCACTAGAGCCTTTTTACTTCAATCTGGTTTATCTAATTATTACTGGGTAGATGCTTTACAAACTGCAAATTATGTAATCAACAAATTACCTACTCAGTTACTTCATTCAGCATCTCCTTGTCAAATTTTATTTTCACAAAGATCCAGATTATCATTTCTTAAAATGCTTTGGATGTCTCTGTTATCCTTGGTTGAGACCTTACACAACCAATAAACAACAACCTAAAAAGTATTCCATGTATATTCTTAGGATATAATGCTAATCATAAAGGCTATAGGTGCCTAGACTATATCAGTGGAAGGGTATACATATCCAAACATGTGGTCTTCAATGAACATTGTTATCCTTTAGTGCATAATTCTCCATATAAATCATGTCTCCCTGCTTTGCCAGACACACTTGTTACTCATTTTGATTTTTCTTAAACATCTACTTTTACTACTACATCTGACAGGATACATTTAAGTTCAAATACTTATGCAAACACAAAAAATACTTCATGTGAGAACAATTTTACTTTTGTGACTTCTGTGACTTCTGGTACTTTTAATAAAGATTCTCATACTTCTGCCACAGATACTTATACACATCTCATGTTGACAAGAGTAAAAAATGGCATATTTAATCCTAAGTCATTTTTTTGCAACAAAATACACTATTCCAACGGCTTATCTTGCTGAAATTTCTCCACCAGTTCCAACATGCTTTACTCAAGAAAATAAACATCCAACATGGAAAATTTTGATGGTTGTTGAATATGATGCTTTAGAAAAAGCAAGAACATGGACTAAAGTACCACCACATCCTTCTCAGAATATGGTGGGATGTAAATAGGTATTCAGATTGAAATACAATCCTGGTGGTACTATTGATAAGTATAAAGCTAGGCTAGTGGCTAAAGGATTTCATCAAATTGAGGGTTTGGACTACCCTGAGTCATTCAGTCCTGTAGTCAAACCAACAACAATAGAATTGTAATTTCTTTAGCTGTGAACTTCAATTGGGAGATAAAACAAATAGATATTAGTAATGCTTTCTTACATGGAGATTTGCAGGAAGAAGTATACATGGTCTAACCACCTGGATTTCAAGATAAATAACATCCAGACTATGTGTGCAAATTATATAAATCCTTATATGGATTAAAACGAGCTCCTAGAGCCTGGTATGAAAAGTTGCAAGAGGTACTAGTTAAACTTGATTTCACTCCATCCTTAGCTGAATCTTCTCTGTTTGTTCAAAAAGTTGGTTCAAGAAGTATACATGGTCCAACCACCTGGATTTCAAGATAAAAAACATCTAGACTATGTATGCAGATCACATAAATCCTTATATGGATTAAAGCAAGCTCCTAGAGCATGATATGAAAAGCTACAAGATGTACTAGTTAAACTTGATTTCACTCCTTCCTTAGCTGACTCTTCTATGTTTGTTCAAAAAGTTGGTTCAAGAAGTATATATGGTCCAACCACCTGGATTTCAAGATAAAGAACATCTAGACTATGTGTGCAAATTACATAAGTCCTTATATGTTGTAACAATCACTATAGTTTTGGTATATGTTGATGATATACTTATTATATGGAATTCTAATTCTTATTGCAATGAAGTTATTTCCTTTTTTAACAAATTCTTTCTTGTCAAGGATTTGGGTTATTTGAACTATTTCTTAGGAATGATAGTTAAAAGGAACACAAAAGGATTGTTTCTGCATCAAACTAAATACAATTTGGATTTGGTACAAAAGTCTAATATGATGCGTTCAAAACCATGTACTTCTCCTTGTCAACCTGGTGCCAAACTCAGTGCAAAATATGATGATCTCCTCTCAAATCCAATTGAGTACAGATCCTTGTTGGGAGCTCTACAATATCTAACTTGGTCAAGATATGAGATTACTTATGTTGTGAATCAGGTTTGTCAATTCATGCACTCTCCAACAACAACTCACTTGTCTGCATCTAAGAGGATTCTCAGGTATATTAAAGGCACTTTAGGCCATGCTATTTTCTTTACTAAAGGTCTTAATTCAATATTAGGTTTCACTGATGCTAATTGTGTGTGTGTGTGGTGTGTGTGTGTGTGTGTGGGTGGGTGGGGGGGTGACCCTGATACTAGAAAATTTACTAGTGGATTTTGTTTGTTCTTTGGCAACAATCCAATATATTGGTCAGCTAAAAAATAACCAACAATTCAAGGAGCTCCACAGAAGTTGAGTATAAGTTTTTAGCCCCTACAACTGCAGAAGTTATGTGGGTATGTCAACTTCTGAAAAATTTGCATTTTTTTTCCCAGTTCTCCACAATTGTTATGTGACAACAAGAGCTCTATATCTTTAGTATCCAATCCTGTTTTTCACAGTCGAATGAAACACTTGGCCATCGACTATCATTTCATAAAAGAGCTCGTGCATTCAAATCCATTGAAGATTTCGTATATCTCTACTTTGAGACAGGTTGATGTTATCTTTACAAAAGGACTTGCAGATCATAGATTTGCTTTTCTGAAGAGCAAACTGAAAATTATTTCTCCCATTCAGTTTGAGGGAAGGTAGTGAGAAACAAACTGTGTTTGTGTCATTTTATTTTTGTTTACACTTTATTTACACTCTGCATAGGATTATGTTTGTCACGTGTCCTTATGCAATTGTATAAAAGCAACTCTGTAATTTTCTTTTTGGTTTAATAAAAATTTCTTATCTCATCCTATTGAATTCTACTACTCTACTAGTACTGCACTAGTTAAATCAAATCTTAACTCTCCAATTTCATTTTCTCTAATTCTTAATTAAACTTTGTTATTGTTTTACATTTATCAAAAATCACACAATAACTGAAGGCATAATCTAATGTTAGAGCAGAACAAATCCTATTATAATCACCTCCTTTCTGTTTCATAAACAAGAGAAGCTCATCAAGCAAATCTTTATTTTCATAAAACAAGTATTTGATTCGTCCAAAAAAATCACTGACTTGTTCATCTCCTAATTGCTTTTCTTCCGCGTTTTCAACGATAGATTCAATTTTGTTAACAACTTTACGTCTCCCATAAGCTGATATGTCTGGGGTAAAATCGGTATTTGAAGATCAAATAAACACACAAGCAGGTCGCGCACACACTATAAGGACATTTTTGGCAGAATTTAGAGTTTAGGGGGTAAGTTAGTAGTATTAATATTTTAGGGGGAAAAGCTACATTACTAATTCTTTTAGGGGGGAAAGCTAAAAAACCCCTAAAATCAACATTAAGCTTCAAAAAAGTATTAGCGGGATTTGATTAAATATTTGATATATTCATCAAATTTTGCATGAATTTCCAAGGGAGGAAAATACAAAAGTAAAATAATGGTCAGATGGAACTGGAAAGCAGTACACGGTGCTTACAAAACAAACGGCTTTCAATAACAGCTAGATAGTATGATTATCGACAATAACAGTGGTATATCACTATGTAAGAGCCCTATATAGCGAGGAAAAACAAACTGTAAAGAAAAACACAATTTTGGGCCCAACAATTTGGGGCTCTAGGGAATAGCCTGGCTGGCCTAGTCTATAAGATGGCTTTGGCTGCACCCCTGTGTTGGCCTTTGGTGCCTCTGTCATGTGCAGTAGGGATCTTGGAGATAATTAGTGAGCTCTGTAACCCTTCTAATAGCTGGTGGCAAGGAGAGACAAAAAGTTCAGTAAGTACTGAAGGCCTGTATATATATGTGAGAAACCAGTAAAGATATGAACAGAGTAAAAGTTATGAAGCCTTACCCTGGACGTTGGCTGAATTCTGCGAACTGATCTCCGTGGCTCAACGGCATCAGGGATCACAGACTTCTCGTTATGACCAATACGGTCCTTTTCTTCATTTCTAGACAACTTTTGACCTGGAACGGCCCCAAGTTTCCTTTTATTTGCAAAAGTAGCCGCAACAGTTGAAGATGCCTTTTTCTTTGCAAAAGGCGTATCTGATACAGAACCTGACATGTTTCCCTCATTTTTGGTAATAGAGGCTGTAGTATTTTGTATAAGATTATGTGCAACAGCTTCAGTCGTTGCAGAGGGTACAGATACTGAAGAACTCCACCTATCTCTCTCGGATGTATTTCTACCTGTAACAGTGTCAGGGTTTCCAGTCTTCTGAAAGTTAGGCCTCGATTCAGCTACTCGTTTTCCCCTGCTAACAACTTTAGAAGGATTTTTCCATCCGCGCGAAGCTGAATCCTGAGGTATCAAAAACTTGGTAAATTTTATTGAATCGTTTGCTTCAGTGATTGCCGTAACACCTCTATTAGAGACATAGTGTTTGCTTACATCCATAAATTTCCTTTTCCTTCCGGGCTTGGGGACACCAGGAACCATTGACGAGCCCTGCCTCTGAAGACCAGTCCGCTTCATTCCAGATTTATCTTTATTGTCCTCTTTGGAGTTCTTCCCTATATTGAATACTGTTTCTTTAGCAGACAGCGGCAGAGGTATTGATGCTTCAGGTTTTTCACTTTCCTCTATATGCACCTTATGTTTTGTAATCTTATCCGTCTCTCTGACCTCAATTGCCGCATCAGTTTCAGCTATACATGGGCCCAACTTTGTTCGTTTCTCCCGTGGAGTATCGCCCTATGTCACTCAAACAACAAAACTCCATAAGCAAAATGTAAACAATATAATTTGTGACTTCATAGATTATAAGTTTATCAGAGAGGAGCAATATATGTATACCCCATGGTAAGAGACAATATTTTCGGTCAACCTTGAACATTTCATCCAATGACCGTCCCTCCAAATGAGAGAAGGGCGAAGATTCCATGATCCAACAACTGAGGCATCTCCTTGAGCTGTAAAATCAAGAATAACAATGTTCAGTGCTTTATGACTCCTCGATAGCATGTACTCCCCACAATATGCAAACAAGTATACCCCACTGCCTAAATAATAAAAAAGCACTGAAAGCTATGTACCTGAAAGTTGAACAGTTAAATTTGCTTCATTGTCCTTGCCCATTTCGGTAATAGTTCCTTCCCACCAACTGAAAGTTAGGCGTAATGCAAAGGTGAAGGGTTTGACAGAAAAAAATTTCAAAACATAGCACTATCAATCATGCTACGTTTAAACCACCATCTACAACATAAGACCAAGGTATTGAACTTCCAAGAGTTGTTTAGCTGGACTAATAGGAAGCAACTCATGATAAAGGTGATGACATTCAACTTCATATTGCCGAAAATGAAAGAACTTCACTAAACGCGCTAGCACAAGCAAGAAAAATAGGAACCAAGTACTGTGACTGCACCATCATCTTGACAATCCCATCATCATCTTAAATATAAAAGTAGTCGTTGTTAATCTTATAATTTGTTAGGATGTCCAAAATGAGCTGGTCCTAATTTTAGCTTTCCACCAAGTATGTTCAACTACTCCCCGAAAAAGAGAACCACAGATCTCATTTCATTGTAGATCCCACCATTTCAGGAAAATGAATTCCACTGAGCATTGTATTCATGCAGCGGTAGCCATACCTTATGTATCTCAAAGTAGAATAATAAGCACCCACTTCATAATATTCCTCAGGAAATTATTCAGTGAGAAAGACTTATAGCAGTTTAAACAACTAGATGCCAAATGAAAATATTTGCATATCACATGCTTACCCATTATTTATCCATGCATCCACCTTATCTCCAATAGACCAACTGCAATCCCCTCTAGCTGCTCTGCGCCTCTTCCTTGTCCCTTCATACTTTGAGGCACTCACCAGATGTGGAATGCGGATTCGCGGAGCTTGACCTCCTTCTCCACCAAGTGACACCCACTCTGTAGACTGGCCAGAACCTGCAAACACATACAATTACACATTAAAATAATCAAATAACAGTAACAATGCGACAAACCCGAACAACGATAATAATAAGATTAATATATTATAAATGATTAGCAAAATCGTAGCAGTAATCATTAATGACTACAACATACATAACAACCCTATTCTCAATTATGAGCCTCTCAAGGACACAGTCCTTTATGGGGCATACACGTGCAAGTTCACATATCTACAGCAAGACAGAAAACAGGGGCAATAGTTGGATGGCATTTTATTTTTCATTACCTCCACCTCGACCAAGTTCAGTGAAACAGACATATGCCTTCCCATCCTTCAAATTCAGTACCTTGGCCGGAAGCCACACCCGCCGCCCGTGGCCTTCCTCGCAGGAAAGAACCTAAAAGTTTTAAATGCATTAGCAAATATTGATATGGAAGATTTCACAGATCAGCAGCAAATCAGCAGCAAAAATTTCAAATAATCTTCATTTACACACAAACTTGACGAACATTATAGACCTTTATCAAGTGATTACGATCATAATCCATGGAAGTCTGAATAACTTCAGGAAAGGGAGCTATGGAAGTAAGTATGCAATCCTAATAAGGGTTATGACAGAAAAAAAAAAAACACCAAGCTATGGCATCAGTCCTTCATATGACAAAAGTTATACAAGCTATAATTGTAAAATCATCGTTAGGTCACAAACCTCTACAACGGAACCTTCATCAATTTGGTTCTCTGTAGAAGTTTGGGCTGACTCCTGTGCTGCTCCATAATCCTCACTCAGGGGATTTTGCAAAGCACATATAGATTCAACAGGAGCAGATCCAATGGTTTCAACAAAATCGGAAGTTCTGCCTGGTTTTGGTTCTGCCAGACCTTTTTCACCATTCCCAGCAGGACCCCAGCGTATGCCATTCACCAACAAATTGTTGTTTTCTACCTGCTTGGACAACTCTTTTGGAGGAAGTAACTTTTTGCCTTGGTCTGAGGTACTTTCCATCTCTTTCAAATTATGTTCAATGCATCTGGTAACCCCCTCTTCTGCACAAACTACTTCAGGTTGCTGTGCCATATTTGTAGTGTTCGAATTCAGATTGGCAATTTGATCAGAGAACATATGATGTTGCTGTACTTTCCAATAATTTTCTGGACCAGCTTCAACTAATTCCTGAAGCGTAAAAGGTACGTGGTCCCCCATGGCAATGATGGTCGAAGCTTGCGATACAGCTTCTGCTGCCATTCCTGCCGCTTTAACGACAGCATCCAAGTTCTCAGCTCTTCTCGTAGCAGCTGAAGCAGCTTCAACCCTCCTTTTAGCTGCCTCCCTTGCGGCAACAAGAATCGAGTCTGGATTGTTAGTTCTGTCCTTACCCTTCAAGATGGATGCCGGAGTGAAGAAATTCCCCATATTCTTTACACCACCATGAAGACATGCATCAGACGTCATACTTCCAAGTTTACATGGAAGAATTAGAACCTCATCAGCCATCAGTTTGGCTTGCAGAGCAGCATCAGATGCAATTTTCGCAGCAGCAGCTGCTGCCTTCGCAACAGCAGCTGCCGCAGCTATTGCGACTGCTGCAGAAGCTAGCTTAGCTTCTACATCAGAAACCAAACCAGAGTTCTTCTGGATAGCTAGCTGGGCCCATACAAGTTGGCTGTGATTTACTGCAGCTGTAGCAAGAGAAGATGCTTCTTCTGCCTGCCACTGAGCCTGATCAATCTGTCTACATGTATCTTCCGAGAGGACAATCCCACTCCGCTGCTCTGTGTCTGCATGACCAGCTAATACATGAAAATTTGGCTTAGGAGGCGTGGGTGATGTTGTTGCGAAGACAAAACTACTGCCAGCAGAAACATTAGGATCGAAATCAGATGGTACTGATGTGATGGGGGTAACAGACGTAGTTGGCAATTGATGACCATCTCCATGATAAGAATCTGGCTCTGGTGCTGATGTAGGCTGAACAATAGAAGAAGTCTGGTCAATCTCCAAAGAAGCTGAACCCTTTCTCCTTTTTCTAGGCTTTGATTCCGCAGCAGCTTGCTTTCCTGATGGTGGTGGAGTTCTTTTCACATCTACTATGGGAGAAGGTGTACGTGCAGAGACACTTGTAGGAGACCCAACAAGAGCAGGAGTACTAGGAGGTAAAGCAGGCTGCTGCACCAACCCAGATGGGCGTGATAAAGATGATGGTTCTCGGCCAGAAGGCACATGAACTGTTTCTGAGATAGGTAATGCGGCAGAGTGTATAGTATTAGGTGCATTCAGTGATGAACTCTGAGGACTGCTAACAACCCAGGTCGCAGGCGCAGGGGCTTGGGATTGCCATGTATTGGTGCTTCCTATGTAATGCCTCAAATGTGGAGACTGATAAGGATGATGCACTTGAACAAGCGTCTGATGAGGATCCATAAGAGGCCCTCCTTTCATTGTGCTGCCGCTGCTGGCGTACAACCCTTCACAGGGAGAAGAAACGTTCCATAATGGGGACGACATGGGTATTACAGGACTTATCATCGACGGAGAAGCACCTACACCACCAGGTCGGCCAGGTGTTGAAAAGGCGTCATTTTGAAGAAAGGCTTGTGTTGTTTGAGGAGCCTTAGCACCTGCAACCACCAATTTGCTCAAGTATCAAGCCAAATTTACCGTTCTTAATTGTTTCCCCCGACGAAGGAAAATATATATACCTGAATAACAGTACAAAGGTGTTACACAGTTACTTACTACTGGGTGGAGACTTCTGATGCTGAAGCCTTTCTAGAGCAACACGCCATGCATTCTCCCACATGCTCCTTCCACCATCTATTTATAACAAAAATCTGTTAAGATGCATAAGAAAACAACAATGACGACAAAATATAGAGACATAATTAGGGTATAAATACAAACCAGATTCTCCAAAGGCTGATACCATACATGGCTCATCAGGTGTGGTTCCTTGACTGCAATAAACAATTTGAAACATCAAACGAAACTACTTAATAATGTCCAGCTGAAAAATAAAAATAAATGAGTCACTTTCATTCTTCCAATTGATAATAGACTTACATTAAAGAACCATAAACAAATATCTGAGCACGCAATTGCACTTGTTGCGAGTCTGTGAAAGGCTGTTGAAATAAGGCTGAGGTTGGAATCGAAGTATTCAAATCCGGCAGACTAGATGTATGGCCCATCAGGACAGGACTGGGTTTAGTATTGCTGCTTTCAATAAATCCAAATGGTCTCATCTCTTCTGCAGGTGCAACACGGTTCACAATGCCAAATGAACTAGGGGAAACTGTACCCAATGAGCTGCCCCCCCTTCCTTTTATCTGTTTTCTGGGGGTTACCTCTTCAAGAGTTTTCCCTTCTTTCGCAGCCACTCTATCAACTACCTTGCCGGACCCCGACCTTGCCTTACCATCTGCCCTAGATCTTCGGCGCTCACTTTTTACACCAGATGTTCGCGTATTTGCAAAAGAAGTATCTTGTATGATATTCGGATCTGTTTGGCTGAAGCTGGACATGATGGGAGAAGTCCCTACGGTCTTTGAGAAATAGTGGAGAGAGAAGATCAAAAAATAAAAGCACATCAGAAAGAGAAAAGGGCAGTTTTCGTTTACAACTCACTAGTCAATTATAGGAGAGTAGATACCTGAAGGACTTCATTAGGCTGAGGACTTGGGAATGGTTTCCACCCGTTACCTATTTCTGTTTCAGCCAAATGTGCATGTGAGGTAACCTTAAAAGTGAAACTTCTATCATCTTTGAGGAGATCAACTTTTCTGGGATCATGAAAAATAGAGCTGAATTGATTTGTTCCCTGACCTATGCCACCCTGACCCTCTTGACACTCTTTTTGACGTAGGAGCAGCTCATTTTTAAGAGGACTTCCTTTGTCATTAGGAGCTTCTGTGCAAGCTGTTTTATCAGATGCAGCTGTTGATGTATCATCAGAAGGCTTATGATCCTTGGAGCTTTTACGAGCCTTTCTCCCACCGGATTTTCGAGGACTTCCATGAGAAGTATGTGGTGACATCTTGGGATTTACTTGGCTAACTGTTTTTGTTGAAGGAGAACCCTGTGCAACATGTGATAACATCTCGGAATCTATTTGGCAAGATGTTTCTCTTGGAGAAGATCCCTGTGCAATCTACGGTTAACAGGTGGAAATCAAGAACACACACACTAAAAAATACTCAATAGTTCAGCCGTAAAAAAAAGTATAAACAACCAATCAGGAGCAAGTACCTGAGATGCACCAGGTAGATCAGTGGGAAATGGCCTCCAGTCATCGCCAGTTCTCTCAGATGGATGTGGCTGTGAGCGGACTCCAAAAGTAAAATTTCTATCATCTAGGGAACAACTTTTAACCTGAGGATCAAGGAGCACGGAGGTGGCTATATTGGCCTCACAAACAGAGGCATTAGATTGATCCGCTAAAACATCTTTACCTAAAACCAGGTTTTCTTTTTCACTTAGGGACGGCTCACTGCAACTGATGACAGTAGGCGAACCACAATTAGATTCAATAAAGTTCAGATTGCTATTTCTTGTTTGCACAGGATGAAGTTCAGAATCGCTATTCAGCATCCTCGCAGGTTTAATGATGTCCATGGAGCCATTTGAGGCATCACCTGCAAATGCAAACATGATGATCACTAATGGCCATGAACCACGAACAAACCTCTATTGGCCTTAGTATTTAACTGAACCTATAAAAACTGTTTACCTAGAAGTGGGTCTTGTTTTTCATTTTGAGAGATTTCACTGCAACTGATGACAGTAGGGGAACCACATCTAAGTTCAGTAGAATGTGGATTGCCACTTCCTGTTTGCCCAGATTGTCTATCAGCATCGTCTCTCAACATCATCAGGGGTTTAGAGAAATCCCCTGAGTCATTCAAGGCATCACCTGTAAGATGTGAAGTCCCATGATGATCACAATAACAACATATCAAGTAAGTCGAACGTATTCGAATAAGATGTGAAGTAGAAACACCATACTTGCTTCTCCTACAAGGACACTCTGCACATCATTTCCAGACTCTCCTTTTTCTTCCACACTTTTTGGGTCAACATCGTGAGAAGATTCCTCCAATGACAGTGTAGGATTTTTCAAAATCTTGCTGTAGCTACCTGCAAAAGGAGAAAAGATGAACAAAATCCGTAGACAACCCAAAAATTAAACGAGAAAATACCAGGACCACACAAGCTCTAATTTTCAGCATAGAATTACATGAATGCTTCCCGATAGTCCGATCCTATTCCGAAATGGTATAAGCAGTAGATAGCAAGAAACAAGGAGCTAGACCAAACTATCTGCGAAAAAATAACAACGAATTATGTGCGACTCATACCTGCAGATTTCGTAACTGCTCCTTCCTGGTCCACAGAAGAAACTCCAACTACTGCTTGAACACCATCATTTTCTTTCGAAAGGGATTCATAAGAAACAGGAGTCCCCAACACATCTCTGGAGTCCAGAGCATCTTTGTTAGCTACTGTTGTTGGAGGCTTGTTTTGGCATATTGTACTATCACTTCCCAATGGGGATGACGTCTTACCGATAGCATCTAATATCTTTCCAGCGTCTACAGAAGCTTCACCTTCTCTTGATTCAGGAGAAATGGACAGATCTGGCATATCGGACCTCACATTTATCACTGATGAACTACTAGGCTCCAAGCAGATCGTGGTCACTGCTTCCTGCTTATCAGAATGTGCAAATTTCTCGACAAGTAACTGTGTCTTTGCATCCTCCTCGGGTTCAATGCCAATGTTGCTCCCTTCAGGCAAATCCTTAGCACCACTCAATTTGTCATCGCACACCAATTTCATTAGATCTGAAACAACATCAGCACAGACACACCGAACACAGAGAATTTAGTAAAATTAATAAATAAATCAAAAAGAAGTAACTGTTGGAAACTCCACACTTGTTCAACCAAAAACACCACTAAAACTGTGGGTAAGTCTACCTGATTGCTCCGACAGAACCTGGACAGAAGGTGTTTCACGAACCATGCTTTCTGTGATGGCAATACTCGGAATACTGGATGATGTACAAACCTTCTCTCCCACAATAGGAGAACCATCAGTGTCACACTCTACTTTGCTCCCTGGGTCAACAGTTGACCTTTCAATTTCTTTGTTGATGAGACGAGCATCTGAATGAACAATGATTGAATCACTAGGCTCAGGCCCTCCTATCTTAGTAGTTTCAGCTACTTCTGATGAACAAACCACCAACGACCTGGAAGAGTCCAACAGAACGCTTACATCGCCTTGGCCCTCGTAGTTCTTCTTGTTTGCAGTTAAAGAATCACGATCATCACTAACAGATGCTCCACTAACATTTTTAGCATGTGTTGGATCAGGAGCAACAGAGAAACCATGATGCATATTCTCAAAACCAGGAGGACACTCATGCAGTGTCTTATTCTTCTCCTCAGAGCTAACCAAAGGGACCCTTTCCATATTTGCTTTTCTGCATTTGTTATCATCAATGGAAAGATCTCGCCCAGACTCGGTCACTGCTGCGCTACAATACGTTTCAATAACAGAACTCGGACCCAGATCTTTCAAACTCCCATATACAGATGCTTCACCGTCGTCAGTGATTCCATCTGTAGGTTCAACCAGAGGCAGGAGCTGATCTGCAGCTTCTTTACTTAGATTGGTTGGTAATGCAGAATCCAAATCCATCGCATCCAGTCCCTTGGATGGAGGAGCAACAGAACCATCTTTATCTGAATTTTGAAGACCCATTTGAGTTGTTAAGTCGCCCAATCCGTCTCCGGATACTGATCCCTCAATAATAGTAGTAGTTTGTTCCATAATCATTTCATCCTGCCCTACCGATTTCAGTAACATTTCAACAGATTCCGAGGATGTAGCCTCAGACCAAACATTGTTACGCCTTGAGATGGAGCAAGATTCGGCAGCAGTTGAACTAAATTCTATCCCACTACTTCCTCCCGAAAAATCTTCAATCCACTGGTTTTCTCCTTGACTTTGTATGCCAAGTAAACCCTCTGATCCAACTAAACAGTCAAACCTCGAGTTAACGTTGTCATCCAAATCAAACTTGGGAAGCGAATATGAGAGTAAGCCTGGGGGAAACTTATTGTTTTTCTCTTCACTAACTAACTGAAATGTCTGGTTTTGGAAATCATTGTCATCATAATCCATGGGTGAATTCCTACATAAGAAAAAGGATATAATATGAGAAGTTTGACAAGCAAATGAACAGTAACATATGAGTAAGGTACCCCATGTCCATAATTCTAGAACTTGCCAGCTTATCCATTTTCTTACTCATATTAAGTTTCAAAACTTTAACTACAACTCCATTCCCTTACTCATATTGAGTTTCGAAACTTTAATTAGAACATAATGCTTGAGCTCAACTATAATATTAATATTCATCTAAATGAGCTTATTAAACAAATATACGAAACCATCTTAAAGAAACTGCTCCAAAAAACACAGCACAGTAATAAATTTGACAGCCCAACAAGGTTCATTAACCATTACAGTATCTCCTTAACAAGGAAAATTTCTTTCGACAGTTCCCAAATAACATCTCGTTTAGAAAGACCTTCACAAATGATCCACATAATCAAGTAATCATCCCAACCCCCACTCAAGTAGTATCCAATAATTCCTTGGTATACAGACCACCTTACATGTATTACACCATGCAACACAAGGCGGAGTTAACACAGAAAGTCACAGTCAAATTCTAATCAAAATCCCTAATTTCTCGAAAATGATCCATACTGTGTGTTCCAGTGCAAATTACCCACGCAAAAAAAAGGAAAAAACATAAAAAACACAAAAATTTGGAATCGAGGATACCAATCAGAACCCTAAATAAGGAAATAGTCTATTGGAACAAATTCAGTAAGTAGTGATTTTCCAAGTGAGATATAGAAATTTCATTTTCAGAACCCTAAAAAGTGTAAAAGAAAAAATGAAAGAAAGAAGCCCTAATATTGAATGAAGCAAAAACTGAAATGAAATACTAGTTAATTAATAAATTACCTCCGTTCTCCATCCGGTGAAGTAATCGTAGCCGTTAAGAAGAAACCCTAATTTTGACGAAGGAGAAGAAATGAAATTAATCGGAGTAGTAGAAGCAGAGAGTGTAATAAAAACAACAACACAAGTAAGTATTCTGTTTCTGTTCGAACAACAAAAAGGAAAGTGAAAAGATATTTTTAATAATAAAATAAACAAAATAAAATGAAATGAAAATAACCTCCACAAAATCTTATATAACCAACTGGTCCAACTCTGACTTTGACTTTTGTGTCTATCTGTTAGACTTTTTTGTTCTTGCGTGTTGTTTACTTCTAGATTTTTTTTTTCTTTTGGTTTAAGGAAGTAAGTTATCTTTCACTAGTGTCTTGATTCAAGATTCAAGTTACTAAAATCGTTGTCCATTCAGTTAATTCAAGTTAGTGTTCAAGGGTTTATTGGAGAGAAAAGTTAAATCAAGCTTGTTGCGCCTAATAGTTTGGCACAAGAAAAAATCACTTTTTACGCTCAATAATTGAACACATCAAATATAAACCATCAAATTTAATTTAATAAGTAACAACTCATCTATTTGCTCTCAATGGTTGCGAGCAACAATTCTGAACAATCATATTCAACTTTATGAGTTGAAATCTAACGTTTCATCTATTTACGCGCAACCATTAGATGCAATGTAGTAAACCATTAGGCATATTTGATTTGAATCTTGAATCACCATAGTGGATAATAGTTGATTCAATCTTACGTGGCATCCAAGTTGAATCTTGAATTGAAGGTGTCATAGTGATTAGTAACAAAGTTTAGTTACTTCTCGTATTACATGAGGTAAGGTAAGATACATAGAAGAGGGTCATGTATGAAGCAACTTCTGACTACATAATCATCCTATTAATGAAGTATTTCTTTTCTTCATTGTTTTTATCAACTCATTGATTTGAGTAAGCAAAAATGGTGAATCTAAATATCTAATAGGAAAAGAAACCTTAAAAACAATTAATTTGAGTTATAGAATACCTTATTTTACTCTTATCGTATACTTTCCTTATTTCGTAAGATTTTAAATTGAAAATAAATCATCTTGTAAGAAAAAAAAAGTAAATTTAGCTCTAACTTAATAAACAGGATATTTTGGTACATAAAATTTTATTAGTTAGAATAAATTTTATCAAAACCGTTTTTATAATTATGGTAGTTAAAAGATACGATGTGTTAAAAAGGAAAAGAGGGCCACATACTTCAAGTATATGGCCCGTCCACACCGTAGCAGGAGTGCTGGACCAGGAAAACCCAAAGTTTTCATTTAAAAAAAATCATCTAAACTTCTTCCTTCTCTGGAATATGAGATAAAAAGTTGCATCCTTCGGTTGACAAACCGTACTCGAGTACGAAGAAATTGGGATCTAGATGTTCACATTCTTGTTGTCTGCAAATATTCTGAAAGTGTTGTATAAGAGTTACATATATTTCTTCTTCATTAGCACACCAATTTTTATCTTTTTTTCATAAGAATTCAATGACGTTCTTCTTTTTCCTTTTATGGACATGTTACACATGCAGATGAAATTGCCTTGTATTCTTATCTCCATTCTAACCCAATTAATTTTCATGCGTTTTTCCCAGTAAGCTGCTTCTAATGCAATATACTCATTTGAGTTGAGTCATGACATTTTTTCCTTATGAAAATTATAATAATTAGGATTTTGAGATTGAATGAAAATCAAATCTCTTTTAAATTTTCTAAATTTTCTTTAATACAAACAATATTTCTCTTACTACAAAAGAACCTAAACTTAAAACATTTTGAAGTTTAAGAGTATAATTTTGAGCCCAAATAATAGAAACATAAGGAAAAAAGTCATTATGTTTCACCAGAAAACCTCAAACTTGAAATTTGGATTTGTTATAGGAATAAAACGAGATGTAATCAGAAGAATTGGATAATGATCACTTGTTATTCTTAGTAAATGCAAAACACCGGCATTTTCAAAGGATAAACACCAATCTGTAGAGGCTAAAACCCTTTCTAGTCTTTTATGGATGTGAGAATTAGCATCTTTACCATTGGTCCAAGTGTAAGCCGGACTAAAAAATCACAAGTCAATTAGATGGTTTTGATGAATGAAATTGTTAAAAGTATACTGATGGTGGAATTTATAACTGATAAGCCTCCATATTTGTTTATGTTATAAGATATTGCATTAAAGCCACTTATGCAACATTTTCTCTCTGGAAAAAGTTGGGTATTGATTGACAAGTTTCTCCAAAATATAACGATATCACACATTTGTGGATGGCCATATTTGATAAATAAGTGCCAAGGAGGGTTAGGTCCTGATTTATGTATGAATAGGTGTTTGACATTAAATGACTTGGATACGCGTTAAGCCTCGATTTTATTATTCCATAAAAAGCACAATCCACCACTCCGACCTCTAAAAGAAACAACATTTTATCTAATAAAACCAAATTGTCTAATTATTTTATCAGAAAAACCTTTATACATATTTTTATCTCATAAAGAAAAACAGATAGAAATATTATAACCCCTAAGGAGTGATTTTAGAGTTAGAATTGTTGTAGCATTCCCAAACCCCAACAATTGCAGAAGAAAAATAACATGGAAACTACAACAATTTAGGGCTAGCAGTTGCTACCCTATTACTATCCTCAGCACCACCAATCTTTTTAGGTTGTTTAGTCGTTGGAAAAGTACAATTGTATCGTGAATATTGAGAAAGTCTCTTGGAACCCCTAGTTTCAGCAGTTCGAGTCATTACTTTCCATGAACCTCTACTGTTATTTTTTCCAAATTGGTGGAGAGTAAGAATCTCAAAACTTTTACCATTCTTGTCAGTTTAAAAAATAACTTCTTTTTCTGAATTGAAATTGTATTTTTCCTTGATTTGTGGGAAATGTAATTTGCCAAAGAGTTAACCGCTTAATTTTCCGACACCATCTGATATTTAAAGTCCCTAACTGCCGAAAACTGCTCAACAGATAAGTTAATATCGGTATTGTTGTCATAACTAATTCATTTTCCCCTAGAATCAGTTATATCAGTAGTTTTGGATGAAAATAAATTTGAATTCATTTTTTCGTTATCCTCATGTTCCGCGTCAACAATTGACTAGCTCCATCATCTGGTATTCTGCAAAATCATGTGAATATGATTGATGTTGATATTCATTGAAGGAGTATTATTGAACGAAGATCCCAAATCTTTCTAATTAATGGTTTCCGGATGAATGTCATATATGGTATTTTGATTGTACTCCCTCCGATATCTTAATGAAGCATTAATCTTCTGGTTATATCTGGGAACTAACAACTTAAACACGTCATCCTTAATTTCTTGAGGACACTCCCTTCGAATAACATCTTTGTATTGATCCCTAGTAGGACAAATTTTATCTAATGTCCAATCATCCCACAAAATTACCAAAATCTTGGTAAATGTTCGTATCTCCAATATACTCTTAAAAAAAATCAGTGGGAAAGTGTATGAACCAGGGAATTTCTTGGAAATATTCATGAGAGTTCTAACACGAGCAAATCTTCCCCAGTTAACAGGGTCTTGTTTAGTTATTCGACTTGGCTTACCTATCTTGATATTATTTATAGAACGAAATCACTACTTAGATGATTTACCGACAAACCATGAACTTGGATCCAAAAGTATACATAATCAAAAGTATAATCTTGTGGTTGTTTATCTGGGATACACATTTCAAATACTAGTAGGTCATCTTTTAATACCCATGGATATCCTTCCATAACAATTTCAACATTCGAGGTGGAATTGAATTTTAACAAAAATGATTATATAGCAAATTCAGAGACAATAAAGAAAAAGATTTCCATGTTTTTGATAGTAATTCACGGATACTGAAAAAACTCTTCGGGAATCAACTTTCAGAGCTAAACAATGATGGTAAGAGGAGGCTTGCAAATTTATGGATGAGGGAATTATGATCTATGGGTGATATAAAAGATGATGGTGAATAGGACATCATTGGTGGAAACTAAGGAAAGAAACGTTAATAAATACTAGTTGAATATAACAAACAACAAAAACAAAATTTCAGTTATATAAAGTAACTAACCAAAATGGTTATAAACCAAAGTAACCGAAATTTCGATGGAAATATTGGGTGAAAAAAATAGGAGGGGATGTAATACAGAAAAGAGAAATTACATATTTGATTAATGATTAACCAGATATGTCAGATGATAATAATTTAACCAGTAAAAAAAATAAACAAATTTAGACAAATAATACAAAAAAATCTACTTTAGGATTGAAAACCTAACGATTGGAGATTACAGGAAAGAATTAGAAATGATGGATATTTAAAAAAAAAAAAAAAAAACAATATCCTAGTTGCATAGAGGAAAGAGGAAGCTCGGCCACCTATGGTTTTCAATTATAAATTCTAGAAATTAAATTAGAGTTTGTCCCGGGATAAAATTCTATAACATGATCGGCGTAGAATCATAAAAGTTAAATTATGCCCATAACCTAATGTATAAGAGCGTAAATATTGTTTGGCTTCCAATATCTAGCCCTGTTTTAGGCCGAAGTCATCGAGATCCACTAGCGAATCTAGTAAGGGGCATGTAGGGTCCCTGGCCCCACCAAATTTTGGAGAGAACATTAATCATATGTATCCAAATATACCTAATTATATCTTTGAAAAATAAACACTTAATTCCTCACCAACAATAGTTAAGTTTTCCTGAAATAAAGGAATTTAAACAAATTTTGACTCTTTTTCACCCAAATTAAATGGAAACGATCCCCCAGAACTCCGTTACAATGTTTTTGAGTCAATATTTTCGAGTTTAAGGATTAGTTTACTTAAACAATTTTCAATTTTACTTAAAAAATTGGAGAGGAAAAATAGATATAACAAATAATCAGATATTAACTTACTTCTTCATAGTCCAAGTAAATGGTTATCAAGATCACTATTCATGCTTGTAAAAAATAAAAAAAATCAAGATCATTACTTTTTTTTTGCGAATTTTTTTTTTTTTTTTTGTATGTAACTTTAATTGTAACTTTTAATAATGGTTCGCAGTTTTATGCTTTGGTGACTTTTGAGAAAAAGAATTTCCTTGCCCCCATAGAACTTTTGCTCTGAATTCTCCATTGTCGAGATTATATAATTGTTCAAATCCACACATCATAGTGGCACCATGTGCAAACCATAAATTGGATATATTTGGCTTTCGTGCGTGGGTGATTACGTTTCTTTTTCGAGTGATACTTCGAGAGTGACTCCGGATAAATTTTATTTGGTTTCAATATATTTTTTATTTTGCTGTATTTTTCTTATATTGATGTCTTGTGCTATTCTGACGAAATCCACCATTCTTAGATCTGACATTTAAAAGATATCCCCATGATGGCATAAGATTTTGGTGTATATCTGATAGACACATTTATGTGTCTGATTTGTTCCGAATTTGTATATTGTTATCTCTCGATTTTTGTACTAATATTGTCATTTTATTGTGTTTGTAGTTTTTTTGGGAAATAAACAATTATGGAAAAATTGACTCGAAAAAGTGTTAAAGGCACCCGGAAAATTACTAAAGGCACCCCACATGCACCCACCTTCTAAATTAAAATTCAAAACTGGGTTGGAACTTGGAAGATTTCTCTTCTTAACTACGTGAATCAAAAACGAGATTTTGGATAATATTTTGGAAAGTTAAGGCTAGAATATCTTCCAGCCGTGGAAAAAGGAAGTCTTTTATGTTTTGGAAACTCTGATAACCAAGTAAATCTTGTGATATATTGAGCCGTGAAAAATCAGGAAAGACCATATTCTCAAGATTGTTTGCTGCAAAGAATATCTTCTCGGGCTTAATAAGGATAAGATGTTAGAGAAAGGCAACAAACAGAATCAAGTTTTGGAAAGAAAATCAAAGCCGAGAAGATTTCATTAAAACAGAATTTTCGAGAGAAAGAAAGATTATCTTACAGAGATTCTAATCATTGATTAAAAGAAGATTTTGAAGGATTCGAGGATGTATTGTGTACGAGTATAAATATGAGGGTTAAAGGAAGAGAAGGGGGAGGCTGGCGTGAGCCGGAGAAGCCACATATCAAAGAAAAAAAATCTTAGAAAAATTAGGGTTCTCACCGAAAGAGGAGGAAGAAGAAGAAAACTGACTGAGTCTGTCATTAAATACGTTGCCTATTCATTTATATTGAGCTGCTTGTGCAACGGTTTGCAACACTTCTGGAATAGTACCAGCGACGGTTCAAGGTTTAAATGCTTGACAAGACCGTGCTTTTCAAAAAGCCACAAAGAACATCTTTCTCTATTTCAGGAGAGAGCAGCCCTATATCAACTACATATGTAACATTAAGTTTGTGCGTTTTTGTTTTACAGACGCAACTGATCAGTTTTTTTTCTTGTAAGCTATATTTTTAATGAATAAAATGGTTTCTTCTCTATCTCTTTCCATTTTTTTTGCCATGAGTAGCTAGAACCCTCACCTAGGATTAGAGAAGAAGTGTTATTATGTTTGTTAGTATTTTATAATTATTTCTTGGTCCTATATCTTGATTATAATGATAATAATTTTTTTTATATGTTCTTTAATGCTTAAATAAATTGTTTTAAATATTCTTTTTAGAGAATAGCATTTTATAATGAAGTTATTGTTAATCTTTTGAGAACAATTAATTGATTGCATCTATATTTTCTAAGACGTAAATATAATTATCCGAAATCGTCTTAAGCATTATTTTGAGAAAATTATATGAATAGTTACAAACATCTAGTAGGCATAGTTGTGGTGAAATCTCGAGTCCTAAATTTTATTTCATTTATTTATATATTATTTTTAGTATTTATTTTATTATAAGAATTAATTCACCAAAAACAATTTATTATTAGCATATTAATTAATTAAAAACTAGAAATTACAATTCTAAAATCTCGATGAAACGAGCCGTACTTGTATACTGTCTCATCGATAGCCATATACTTACGATATAAATTAAAATGCCCATCAATATCCAGCAAAGTTGTGAGGCATATCTCTTAATCAGCGGACCTTTTTTATATAATTTAAAAATTGATATTAAGATGTCTGTAAACATTATCTATGCCTGTATCCTAACATGCACAACCTAACCTGTTTATTTTGAAATGGTTCGTATTTCGTATGTACTGAGTTTCAGCGTGTTTTTAATACTCGGACCAGTAAATTATAATATTTGTGATTCTTTTTTTCTATAAGAATAATGTTTGTGATTCAACGTATTTTTATTAATTTTAAATACAAGTATAGCTTGAATGTTAAGACAGTAAGTCAGAATTATCTGGTGTTAGTATTTTTTTGATCGATAAAGAATTTGGTGCTAATAAGCTTCAAATTTAGGTCACTGGTATTGTGTAGTGATCCGACCATTTATCGATATTGTCTCTACTAAGCCACTGCAGTTATCCGGCAGTATAGGGTTTTCAACGAGCACCGCTGCGGTCATCCAACAACAGTTTTCCGGAAGGTCATCCATCCCTGGATTATTTCTGTCTGAGCATACTTAACTTCAGAGCTTTTTACCAATTCTATAGTCAATTGTGCTGAACAGGCCTCGGTGTTAAGAAAGGACAAACCATTACCTATATTCCATTCGGCGAACCCTAACTGTTGAATTAGGGTATTACATATCGTCTACCCAATAACTTTACCACTGTACTACGGTGACATCGGCTATCTGGTGTTAGTATTGATTATCACTAATAATACTTAAAAGAGAAAATGGGTTTATTGCCCAAGATTCTCTAACATATGGTTGAAGTGGACAAGTAAAAATAACAAATGAGTGAAATGGACACAAAAAAAACAAGACAATTATGTCCCTCATTTTATATTTTTTTTCTTTTTTATCCTTTCTCTCTCTAATTTAAAAACAAATCACAAAAAAATCATAACTTTCAAAATATATATCCGATTTTAATAAAACTTATATTTTTGGAAAGAGTTTTAAATTATCTACAAAACAAGATCCATTGTTGATTGTAAATTCAAAATTTTTTTTTTCGAAAGAAAATAGCTAGAATGAAACTGGTTGCATCCTGAATTAGAATAAAATAGAAAAAGTTATTCGAAAAATAGCTTGGATGAAACTTGATGCATCCTGACTTAAACTAACAAAAAGAAATTATTTTAAACAATAGTTAACATGAAACTGGTTGCATTTGGTGTCATTCTTGGATGAACAAAATAAATATAGGTAAAACCGGTGTTTCTACCATCCGTTATACATAAAATATAAAGATCTAGCGTAACCATCACCACTACCAACATTTTCAATCGCAACAAACACCACATTATTGCCACCGCCACATTCAACAGTAATAAGATGCAACAAACACTACCATCACCTTCACCATAAAAATAAATAATCATCTAAGTGTGCAGGATGAAACCAGATACATCATGAGAAAAACATGTTTATTTGTCAGAATATGCAGGATATAAATAGATACACTTGAAGAAAACATATTTTTTGTCTGAATATACAGGATGAAACCGGTTTCATTTAGGTTTAGTCGGTAATGTATTTGGTTTCATCCAGGTTTCTACTACTAATAATGTACTTTACCCATAAAAATATGCACGATGAAACGTGTTGCATACATGGAAAATATATATATATACTAAATAGCATTGGAAAAACGGGATCCCACCCATTTGTAATCATTCTTCGTAAACTACCAAGTTTTTAAGTCTTATTCACCATTGAAAATCGACTTATGTGATGCGAAAACCATTTATAACTATCACTCTTCCGATTCCTAGCTGGGTTAACAAGGTCATCGATACGAAATGACTTACAACCCAGGATTGGAATCGTTTCTTTAAAATGGATGAACTCACCTTCACTTTCACCATAAAGTGTAGGAAGAGAACTCATGGAAACAAAGTCTACAGCCTGCGCCACAATCCGATACTCTATCTTCAGCATACATCTCCTTTTTGCATTTAACACACTTACCCAGCTCAGGCTTTGGTGGAGGACCCAAGTCTGACTTGGTTGAAACAAAGGAGGATATTACTACTCTAAATACATCGCTATGAAATAAAAGTACAACACAATGTGGAAAAACAGTATTCATTCAATCTCAGTTCTGGAGACCTGCAATTTTGGTTTGTTTATTTGACTTTGAGTTACGACAGTCGAAAGCAACTACGAGAAATGTACAAATGGTTACGTAGACACAAATAAGTTTATTAACAGTCAAACTGTACAAGCTATTTATTATAAGGGTAGAATAGAATGTACAAATGAGTATATACTGGTGAAAACAATCGAAGGACCACACAAATCACTATTAAAGTTCATCACTATAATTTGAACAATGCGTTAATATAAATTTGAAATAAACATGTCGAATATTTGCTAGAAGCCTGGTAAAATGGTGATGACTTATCATATTTCTAATATAATTAAAGTAGATAGGAGCATTATAAAAAGGTTATTAAACCAATTAACAATACTTAAAACATGTGGCTCGACCAGACTGATCTAGCCTGTCTGGACAATTTGATGGGCTTCAGGCTATAAATGGGCCATAAATTATGTCTTCATTCTGGCTTGCCCAACCCAGTAAAGCTTCACAAGTACTGAATGATCAAGCCAGAGTGGGCCCTCCAGCACCAACTGGCCCATTATATACCTGATACCAAAGGCACGAGACCTTGAAAATTTGGTTTTGAATCCGGCTAGAAGTACACACATGCGCACTGAATGTTTCAGAACTGATAATTATTACTGGTTAAAAAATAGATAAAACAGGTTATGGCACATGAAGAATAAAATGTAGAAGCCTACTCAATGTACCCTCATTCCAATCAAAATACAACAGTCTTGGTTCCTTCATAAGGTAGCACACGGAGTTCACAATATGACTTGATTGCCTTTGACAAACATTGTTTTTCAAGGTTTTCCGACTTTTGCACAAAACTCAGCAGGTTATCTCGATGCGACACTCTCTCAACCTGCAGAATGGAACTCAATACATTACAATATGTTATATACATGCGTTATCTAAAGGTTGGCAGGGTTATTTGAGATATCAGGTGCTCTGATTATTATCATAGCAACACATCAGAGAGAAAAGGAAAGAATATGGACCGGGCAAAAGAATATCACCATCTGCTCAATAATTGCTCCAGAATCAAGTTCTTCGGTTACAAAATGACTAGTAGCCCCAATCAGCTTCACACCAGCATCAAATGCCTACCAAATACGAAAACATAGCCTAAGAAAGCAGACATCGATTAAGAACAGATAATTCATCACAAAACAAAGTAAGTATGAAGATAATACCTGCTTAGAAGGATTCCCACCTTTAAATGATGGCAAAAGGCCATGGTGAATGTTGATAATATCCTTTCCGTAGCTCTCCAAGAATTTCCCAGATAATATCTGTAACATATTCACTACTTTAACTGACAGCTTTATATACTTATGTGAATCATCATGACAAAATGAAAAATAAGAATATAGGATTGATCCCATCCACTGCAATTAGTCGTAATTAAATCATATACGATGAACATGATGATACTAAGAGCTCAAAACCATCAGAACAAGTATAAGCCAGTAAAGTGAAATGGGTTACTGAGCACTTCTGCAGTTTACTAAGCCATTAGGCCAGAGAAGGAGACACACTTTCCCCCGCAAAATGGTCTGCACAGTGCACGATGAAACATGCATGTGCCCCAGGTCTAACCATTGCAAAGCCATGCGAAGAATCAGAACTATGATGTGAAAATAATAAGATGTTCAATTTTGATAATTTAATGGTCCTTCTTAACCAAAAGTTAAAATACATGCCAATAATATGCGAGAAAATCAGTACCTGCATATATCTAGCAAGGACAAGGAAATCCGTATTTTGAACCAACTTCAATATTTCTCCTTCTCTTTTATTCCCTTTAGTTGTGTGCAAGACATGGTATGGAATTCCATGCCTCTGGAGAAAACGACTTACATGGGTATTGGGACCTCTCTCGTGATTACTGAAAAAACATAATAAGATGCCGAATTAGCAAAATGGAAAACGTGTATCTGCCACAAATAAAGATGTCTCAATTCCACCTTATTACGCAGGTTATTTCCACAGGAAGTCTACCATCCTGCCATGCATGTAACAAGTCGACCAAACAATGATCCTGGAACAACATGAACAACCTTTACAAAGTCAAAGAAACAGACAACAGGATCCGACAAGGCTAGCTACCATAATGAGAGCACTTCAAATAAAACATATACTGACCTGCTTTGAAGCAAACACTGCAATCTTATACTTGGGATCAAGATCAGGCACCCGTAAAACAGATTTCACTGCACTAAACAACTTTGAAAGTTTCCGAAAGTCCTCATCCATCTCCGGTCGTGGCCATCTCAAAGGGTCAAAGACAAACTCACTACCAATGATCCAGATATTAGTATACCCTCTACTTTTTAAGTATAGAACAAACATCCGGTTAGAATCAAAATCAACAGCGCTTCAGCTATTATATCAAGATACATTATACAGTGCACCACATCATTCAATGGTTTAAAACTCAAACTAGCAATATGACCAAAGTTAAATAACTATCATGCTATCAGTGAGGTGAAAATCACAAATAAGCACATAGTACAAAGAGCCGGAAATTAAAGAACAACCCCGAGGGGATATCTAATATATATTTTTATAAATTAAAAATATTTTTGGGTAATTGCTTCGAATCCCAACTATCAATATACAACCACCGCCACCATATGGAGAAAAATGGTGATATTGAATCCGGTAATTCACAATTTTATCCAAATATGCTCGGAAACCCACAGCTACAATGGGCATTCAATCGTTATCACTACGATTACTTTTAGTGGTTGCTGTTACCGCTGTAATTGTTACGGTTCACCCTCAGCACAATTCACTGTTTTCTACTACGGCTAGATTAGCATATATTGTTCTCTTCATTTTGCCATTTCAACAGGAGAAAAAGTATTGAATTGAGTAGGAAATTGACGTACCTACGAGCGTAGAATACATGTTTCTTCTGAGGAACATAAACATCAACACTCTGTATGTTTCCACCTTTAGAAGCAATACATTCAGATAGCTTTGCAACTATCCCAACTTCATCCTACTTCTCATTCAACAAACAAATCAATCAATTTTGATGAGAGTATCCTAATTAGTAATTAATTTCATCCCAATTTTATTTAATTAATCAAATTAAATGGTTAGAGAGAGTGAGAGAGAACGTACGGGGCAGTGAAAGACGTGAACCCCATGAGTAGGTGAACGAGTAGTGGTGGTGGTGGAGGTGGTAATGGAAGATCTGGAAATGAATGTTTCTCCTCCTCTTCCAAAATTGGGCCAAGAATTTGATTTCAATAATTCAAAAGCTCTTCTTCTTCCTCTAATGATGAAACTCATCTCCTTTCTCTGTCTCTCTCAATATTGGAGATCAAACTCGGAAGAAAAAAACAGGAGAGCAGGAGGAGGAGGAGAATCACGACCTCACTTTCTTCTCGGCCTTACCCATTTTCTTTTCTGGGGTGTCAAACCCCAAAGGGGAAAGTATGGTTCGTTTTTTTTGTTTTTTTTTTCTCGGGACCAGCACCAACTTCTTGTGCAGCCAAGAGCATCTCTTTGGGTTACTGTGGTTGAATCTGACTCGGCTCTAACTCGACTAGAGTGAGATCGACTTTCTCGACATTATCTGAGATCGATGTTTTGATATTATTTTTGATATCTGATCTGAAATCTGACTCGTATTATATTCGAAGTATTTGAGTCATGTATAACTTACTTATCGCGTACATGTCTAATTAGATAAGTAAAGAAAACGTTTTATAATCCTATAAATCAAATTCAGAAAATGAATCAAGTCAGACAAGTCGGTTGAGCTAGAGAACAACAAACAATCTCTAATCAGAGATCAATAAATCAGATTTGGATGAGTTGTACGAGTCAGTTGAGTACGAAAACAACTAAAATCTCTAACACTATGTTTATTTTTAAGTAAAATCTGACTGAAATCCCTTTGACTTATCTGGATATGACTTAATGTGTTTGTTTTTCGAGTTAAATCTAACTAAAAAATATACGAGAATATTTGGTCCTATAAGTCAGTGATATTTCCATACCTGATTCAAACGGATCCGAACTAAAGGTTAGATCTGAATCAGATGTCGAGTCAAAACAAAAAACAAATCTGACTCACGTTGAATCAGGGGTTAACTGTCCGGTTAAGATAAAGAGTTTTGTGTTTAGGAATGGGCTTGGTATTTACAGCCATTAGTCAGAGGGAGAGCGCACATTGGGTAGTCTATTGTGCTATTTCCTTTGCCCATCTTGGTGTCTCAGATCAACGAGGAAGAGAGTGGTCAGAGGTAGCTGCTAAAGAACTGAATATAAAAAGATGGACGAGGCGATTGAAGCGATCTGATCAAACAAAATTGGGAGTCATACCTAGGAAAAACAGAACTGAATATAGAAAGATGGACGAAGCGATTGAAGCGATCTGATCAAACAAACAGAACTGAATACAGGTCCAAATCACAAATCAGATACAAACAAACACGATATAAGTCAGAAGTTTATTTTCAACAGCAAAACTCTAGGAAAAACATTTTTAGGATGTCATACCTAATCCGGAAAATGGATACAAAATTTCATCTAATACAAATATAGTAGAGTATCATTTCCACATAGTTAACAATTGTCTTCTCTACGTATTAAATCCATATGGGACTTCAAGGTACAGCTTGACACAGGTTTGTTATATGGAGATGCAAAACGGATCATAACAAATGCAAACTAAATAAATAAATATATAAAAAAAGGTTATTTTAAACAAAAAAGTAATAGTAATAGAACTAAACAAACCAAAGCACCGCACTAATAATGATCTTAGCAAGGTTTTTTAGCAATTAAAAATGCCGGCAGCAAATAAAATTAAAACTATCACCTACAAAACATAGGTTTTGTCCATTAACTTAATAGGCTTGTGGTGCTCATAAGAGCGGACAAAATTTCATTTGTTCCACTTAATTTAACACTAGGTTTTTTTACTGCTGGGCACACTGTACCCTAGGTCCGCCTGCTTCCTCATTGTCATCATCATATGCCTCGTGCTGATGCTGTTGTTGCTTCCGCCTCATCTCCTCCTCGATGTTCACATCATGCAAGGTAGTCTCCTCACAATCATCTACCTCCATATCCGTCAAACGATTGTTGTTTGGCTTTGGTGGTAATATTGTTTCCAACTTGCGGCACTGTTCTGGTGACAGAACCCCAGGCTCAGGGAAATCAACATTGAACAAGATATATAGCCTGCCTTTCATGAAAGGCCTCTGATACTGTGGCATCCCCTCGTCATTAATCGCTTTGTGCTGACCTGTTTCATTAATATTATAACAGCATATTAATATAACAAAGATTAATTGAGGTCTGCTAATTGTCATATCCATATTTACAGGCTAATAACAAGGAAAACCAATAACTATACCAGGCTTGATGATTTCGCCAGGATTGGATTTGATCAGAAGCTGCCTGCCATCAAGATGAGTTACGGCAAACTGGAAGCCACATAGAGCCTCAGTCAAGCTCAGTGAATGTTCTACAAAGAGATCATCAAACTTCCGTTTGAACTTAGGGTGCTCCTTCAGTTGCAACACCATAACAATATCTCCGGTAACTGTATCAGGCTGCAATAATGGACATGGGCACTATTAGTTACTTGAAGACAAAACAAATTTCAAACAAACAGTACATTATTTGAAACAGTAATAAAGGCAACATAAAGTTTGTATCAGTTGACAGAACCAAAAGATTTATCACCTACATAATTCAAGGCAGATGGTGCAAATGAATGTTGATATAGAACCTTTATATTAAAGTAGCATTCCTAATTAAAAGACAAAAAACAACTGTTCATTCTATTCCCACTTACAGCTTCATCTGCTTGTCCCTCAAACACAATCTTTTGTCCGTGTTGCATTCCTTTTTCAACATGTACCTCCAGCACCTTCTTTTCCTTAGTAACTTTGTTCCCTTTGCACTGTTGACATTTGTCTTTCTCGTTGATGACCTCACCTACCATAAACAAAAAACGAAAATAAGGATCCTTCATGATCACCATAACAAATTAACAAAAGAATTTGGATACTTGGCATTGCATACCTGAGCCTCTGCACTCTGGACAGGCATGTTGCATTTGCTGGATCATCCCTGGCCCAATTTGTCGGGTTGATATCTTCATTCCTGCACCTTGGCAGCCGGCACATTTACTTGATGCCCCACTCTTTGACCCTTTCCTGCAATGATAAAATAAAATCGGCTGTAAGAAAAGAGGGAACTTCAGAAGAAAAAAATCTCCGATCCGCATATTGTCACCACAAAACTAAACATTCTTAGTATCAGACTCAATAACCATCCCTAGAAATTGCAAATTGATCGAAACTTCACTTTGCAAGAACTCGACAGAAAGCTAAGACTTGAGAAAGGAACACGGCAATTAGATGTTTGGAATAAGCAGAAGTCAGTTCATCAACAGCAACTTTCAAAACAGAACCTAAGGCTTTGTAAGAAATAGATCATTTTAGCCAACTCCATGTTTGTACTACATACAGCTAAACAAGTTGCTTGGTGCTTCTGCCCACTAACCTTTTTGTCTTCGTCATTGTTTCTAACATTCTAAGGATGGGCTTGGCATCAGTTGAATATTATATACACTTGAGATGCATCTCTTTTAAGAGGGCATGTGTCGCCTAGAATAAGCAGATGTAACTTAGTATGACAGCATTGTATTCAACATAGGCCAAATATGTACTTAAATCCCTTGAGGCAAATTTCGTAATATAAAGGAGATAGGTTGGTTGTTTTAGGGGGTCCTTTGGTCTCAGCTCTCTTGATTTGTTTGAGCTCACCATCTTCTTACACTTTAGTAAGTTGTAGCCTATATTCACCACCACTACATAGTGAAGCAGAAGAGCGAAAACCAAAACCATATATTAAGCCAAACCACGTAAAAGCCTCACGGTCAATTTGCTTCTCTCTTGATAACTACCAACAGAAAAGAATTAAAGATGGTTAATTTGGATGTACATACTATTGACAACTACTGAGCTTCATATACAAAAGTTATCTTACTCGATACTGGAACATAATTTGTATTTTGCAATGCGTGTTTAAGATTAAGAGACAAGTGTGAGATATTCATCTAAGGGCAGCCTTGTAAAAAATATTTCTTCAGATATTCATCAAACAAAAGAAGAAAAGGAGTAAGCAGAAATGACTTACCCGTTGCACTTTGAACACAATGCGTTCCTAGAAAGAGAAAGTTTCTTTTCTGTCCCGTTATATAAGTCTTCCAGAGAAACCTTTAGGGTATGTACCACATCCTCTCCCTGCTTCTGCCTCCGTCCTCTTGAGCTACCACCACCAAAACCTCCTCCTCCACCACCAAAGAATGATTCAAAGATATCAAAAGGATTGTGACCTCCACCGCCACCTCCTCCCATTCCTTCTTTAAGGGCATCTTCTCCGTATTGATCGTATATATCTCTTTTTTCAGGATCATTAAGAACTTCATAAGCCTGGGCTATCTCTTTGAACTATTACCCACAAAAACGAGAGGAAAAACAGTAAGAAGCTCTGCAAGGAGTAGCCGTGAAATCGAAACTTGCAGTCATGCAAAAGGTCTGGTATCACTAAATTATAGGATTAGGGAGAACATTCAAATTTTAAAAAGGCAAAGGTAATTAAAACAGGATATCTTCTTGATCATAATCACACAAAAAACACCCGAATGACCTGTCTGCGAATCAGACCCAGTATCCAGGTGCTGAGATAATACATAAAATACAGTCCTTCTCATGTGCGTTAAGACCCTTTCTACAGAATCAAACTAACCTAGTCCTATGGGCTTTTATTCAGTCAAATAGATCTGAGTGAATAAGTAAAATACATAAACATGCCCCGATTAAAGACATGGAATTTAAGGTGGTCCTTGAATATACGACCCTTTCTACAAAATCACACTAACCTTGTCCATTGAGCTGAATAAATAAAATACATATACATGCCCCAAAATTAAAGATTCATAGAACCTTAAATCGAATTTACCATAGATAATGTCAAATAGGAACACTATGTGTGAACATTATAACAATATAGAATTATAGATATACATACGGATATAGATAAAAGAGTGACAAACCTTCTCGGGGTCTCCTCCTTTGTCAGGATGATTTTTGATAGCAGACTTTCTATACGCCTTCTTTAATTCATCCTGAGTAGCATTCTTAGAAACACCAAGGACTTCATAGTACTTTGTATTGTCACTCTTCTTTGGAGCACGGCCAAACATGATGATAACGATTCAATACACCAAAGGGGCAAGCGCTGAACAAAACATATACATAAATAGATTGTTAAGAGATATCAGGGAGAAAAAATACTACATATCAAACAATTTATTAATAAACATACAAAAAAAACTAAATTTAGCAAGACAAGATCTGAAAAGCAGGAGTATAATCTCACAAAAATTCCTAACAAGAGTGAGATCTAAAACAAAAAGATGAAACCCTAAAGGAGAAATAAAAAGAAACAGAAAGAGCTTGCTTACATATTTTCGGTCCGATTAAGAGGTTCTCACGGAGTCACGGTCTCAAGCTCAGGCTCTCTGGTTTGAGAGGGAGAGGGAGAGGGAGAGGGAGAGCGAGAGAGAAGAAACCTAACAAACAACTAAATGAGAAGATCAGAAGAGGTGATATTTGAGACGACTCTCGAGTCTAAAAGAAGGAGAATAAGAGGCGGACTCGGTTTTGATAACCAATTAGAGGGCAATTTTGCCCGATGACTCATTCGAAAAGTCAAAAGCTGACTGGATGTCGACCGAGAAAATACATAAAATGATGGCATGTTAGGAGAATGGGAAGATAATCCGATTTCCCGATGAGGAACAATCCGACAAATATCGTATGATATGGTACAAATCCATTTTAAAATTCAATTTAGTTGGTATTTTTTTAAGTATAAAATATAAAATTTAATTTATTAAAGATGATTAAATATAAATTATAATAATAATTTATTATAATTAAATATGGAGTAAATCTATTATTTTTATGGGTTTTATATCTTTTATTCTAGGGAATCTAAATAATCTGAGGGAATTACATTCTTTCGGTTATTGTCTTTCTTAAACACGGGTGTAAGATGATTCTTTTGACCTAAACAAACATACAATAAATACTATCACAACTGACCATGCAATGTAATTGACTTCCTGATACTTGTAAAAATGAGTACACAGAGAGATAAATCTCTGATAAACTTGTCAAATTAACTAGATTGATCAAACGACGTTCGTATTGTGATGTTGCTGGATCCAAAGTAATAGTATTGACATTGTCCCAACTTAACAACTTTCAGTTATATGTATGAGATTTCATATTAAAAGGTCTTTGTATTGTTTTAGGAAAATGTCAGTTATTCGTGCTTGGACTATGTTATGTATGAAACTTATAAATCACTACTTAGAGCTCTATCTATTGGATTGGTCGAGCAAAATCCCTAGCAATCTCCATCTTAAGGAGACCTAGAGGCATTCACCGATTATATCAAGCCTAGTTTTAACTATTCACCATTTAGTCATGCATTTGCACTCTTGTTCTGAGCGACTAACTCCACATTCGAGCTTTTCCCACCTGAGTTAAGTATATCAACGAATCTTATGTGAAGACTGATCCATTTTCATTATTGATAAATGCATGATTTACATGGTTTTGGTGTAAATTTTGTTCTTGTTTTAGTTATATTTCTTACATTCTACCTTGCATTACTTTTATTTTCTATTTTGTTTCTCATGTTAGGACGAATCAACTAAAATAAGTGGAAATGACTTTAAAAGTGCTAAGAAAGTGAAGTACAACAATTGAAGAAGGATCAAAGGCCAAATGTAACTTATCAAAAACCATATGGATTTACCCTTATGTTGAATATAATTGAAAGACGAGGCCAACGTCAAAAGAATGATATCATTTCGGCATCGAACGAAAATGTTATGGGTAAAACAAGCTTGAAAGACTTGAGTTTACAAAGAGATGTTCGTTGATAACTCATCATTTCGTGTCAGCCGAACCTAAAGCCTAAAATCAAGATTTTCGAAGAGTCTACAAGAGAATATTTGGCTAGAAAGTGCATTATACGTCCTAGACGAACCTGGGACATATATGGACACGAATTTGACTTATAAATCGAGAATACACATTCCCAAAAGGATTCCAAACCCTATAAAGAGAGTATAATTGAGGACAAAGCATTAAAGGCTATAAAAAAGAAGACATAAGACTTAAACAAAACATCTTACACCTAATAGTTATCTTCTAAATCAAAATGGTTGATTATTGTTGATATTCAAGATCTCTTTTTACCGTTCATATCATGCTTTTAGTATCATCATTTATGATTGAAGGTACGTTTTTTGATGATGCATACTGAGTGAACACATATTCATACATAAAGCTAAACTAGAGTCCGGAGATACCAAAAAGTCGATAAACCCGGTTACAAGTAGCATAGTGTGATTTTGATTGTATTCAAAACCTTCGTGTGATTGCATGTAGAAGCTTGACCTATGTTAAATAGCATACTCGTAGTACTTTTGTTGTGTTGCTTAGCCTAATTTAAAAAACCTAAAATTTTTGGAGGATTAAACTTAATAGCACGTTACATTGGGTTGTTCACTGAGTAGTATTTGCATATTCATCATTTTGGCATGTGATGACATAAGAAATTTACCGGAATATCTCTTGATGGGGTGCTCTAGGGATACAGGTATAAAGATAGAGTGGATGTTGATTCTAATCGATTGAAGTGCATGATTGACGATGGAAGATGAAATCCTTAACCATTATTTTCTCACCTTAATCTCAATCTTTATTTATTTTGTTTTATATCTTATTTGTTTTAGCTTAATACTCTCAATTCCCCCTTGGTTACATAAGAAGTTGAAAACAAATAACAATTTACTGCTATATGTGGGAACGAATCCCTACTTGATACTCTACTTATTATAGTAGAAAATATATGAAATATTTTGACGTAGCTGACAACACTTCAATTATGCCCTGCCCGCTTCACCATGGTAAATAATGAAAAACACTGGCTAACTTCGCCTTTGCACACTTGTTCACGAAAAGCTTGGCATCCATAACAACTTAATCTCTTAGTATCCATATCTTTAATACCAATTAAAGGATATGCAGACAACCTAACTAGCCTATTTCAGTCCAAAATTAAAATAATATTGATACTGTCCCCACATAACAATGGTTAGCTATAGATATATATGAGAGTGTATCTTAAAAACTCTTTGTACTTCATGTATAAATATATATCTCTTTAGTGGATGGATTTAAATTTTATCTTGTTTGGGTATTGCTTATTTAGTGGATGGGGTTAAATTTTATGATGTTTGGGTATTGGTTAATCAGTTTCACAATAACTGATAATTTTTTGTGCCTCTTAGTGGTTTATTTTTTTTCTTTCACTTAAATGAAAAAATATGTATCATTGACTAATGGTGCTCTTGAAGTGACTATTAAAGAATGATCTAAACTCTCGTAAAGTAGATCTCCTGACGAAGAGAATGTCTCCTAAGAGACAATGAAACCTTAAAATAAGGAAGCCTCTATAAATTATGCATGCAATTGGAAAGTTTAGGATCGAAATACAATGATTTTTGATGACATTTTTTCATTTACAGTAGCTATGGACATTTCCTTTGATGATTATGGTATTGAACCACAATCTATAGAGGAATGTCGTCAAAATAATGATTGGTTGGAATATAAAAAGGAAATTCAAGCAGAATTACGTTCTCTCGCTAAGCGCAATGTTTTCGGTACTGCAGTTCGAACACCAAATAATGTGAGCCCGGTTGGCTGCAGATGGATGTTTGTGCGCAAGAGAAATGAGAAAAATGAAGTCGTTCGCTATAAAGCGAGATTAGTGACACAAGGTTTCTCTCAGAAACTGGGGATTGATTATGAGAAAACATATTCTTCTGTAATGGATACAATTATTTTTTGGTATTTGATTAGCCTCGTAGTCTATGAAGGACTCGACATGCATCTAATGGATGTGGTTAATTTGTATTGAAAATTGGATGTAAATATTTATATGAACATCCCCAAAGGTTTTCAGTTATCAGCAAATAAACCATGTCATATATATTCACTAAAAATAAATTGAGCCTTGTATGGTTTGAAACAATTTGTACGAACGTGGTAGAATCGTCTAAATGAATACTTGTTAAGTTAGAGTTATGTGAACAATCATATATGCCCATGTATTTTCATTAAAAAGGCAAACACTGGATTTGTTAAAATGTTGTGTATGTAGATAACATCAATCTTGTTGGAACTCCTGAAGAGCTTTCTAAAGCACAAAAATTCTTACAAAATGAGTTCGAGATGAAAGATCTTAGTAATTTTTTTTGGTCTTTGTATACAACTCGAGAATTATGAAATAAAATTCTTGTCTATCAGGCGGCGTACACAGAGAAACTTCTCAAACACTTTAATATGAACAAATTATATCTGCTTAGTACTCCGACGGTTGTATGATCTCTTGATCCTAAAAGATATCACTTTCGCCCTATAGAGGAAAGCGAAGCACTTCTTTGTCAATAATTTCCATATTTGAGTGCCTTTGGTGGGTTATATATTTGGTTCAATGTACTAGACCTGATATTTCTTTTGTAGTAAATATTTTAGCTAGGTACAGTTCTGCGCCAACAAAGAAATATTGGGATGGAGTAAAGCACATTTTTCGTCACCTGCGAGAAATTACGGACATATGTGAGATTGTTATACTCGAAAGACTCAAAAGGTGCTCAAGGATTAAGGGTTACACATATGTTGGCTACCTTTTATATCCCCACAAAACAATTTTTAAGACAGGATATGTCTTCACTAGCGGTGGCTGATAAGATTTTAGACAAGTGGTAAAAATGATTCGTTGCTCAGACTTATTAAGATTTGATTTTAGACTTAAATTTAAATTAACCTAACAATATATACAAAAGATGATAATAATATTTAGAGATTTTAGGACTCATAATTCCACCATTTTTCATATTCATGCGATTCATACATTAATTATAGACAATTATAACTCATATAATAAAAATTTTGACTCTGATTCTTTGCCAAAAGTAGATTTTTAAAACATTAGATGTAAATCATAAGCATGGCACATTAAAAGTATTTAAGACTGAGAATACACCATAAAAAATCACAAATAATTAAGAAAATCATAAATCCATTTAAATTAATGCAAAAAGTCATAAAAGAATTAATTATATTTACCACAATCATGAAATAAGGCTTCCTCCATCATCCCAGTGTTTGCGGTTAGCTCATCACGCTCAAAACACTTTCAGAAGATAGGTACATATCTTAAAAGTGTTTTGAGAAGAAAAAAAAATACAAGAAAGAACTGGCCAACTAAGTCGCAAAGTGATTAAAATGATTTATTGAATACACGACACACCTTAGACGCCGTTGAACAAGGACCGATTGATAGTGTATTAAACTTTAAATATGTCACAGGTACTATTCAAGAAAATGCTACTAAAACAGATGAACACAAGAGTATGTATCACAATTTTGATCATCAGTTATATCTTTAACAACAATTTCTTCAACATTTTTGCAACAATTTCTTCATCCTCTTCTTCTCACGAGCATAATTTTATAAGTTTTGATTTCTTGATTTATGGCCTCTTCCATCCCCCCCAATTATTCCCTCGATTCTCTTATTTATAGTACAACGATACTTAACTCCCCAATCTTCAAAGAATCCTTTCTCTTTTTATTGATTTATTCCCGGCAGATGGTAACTCTTGTTGAAAAAATATTTTCTTTCTTGCTGAATATGATTCTCGATCAGGCTAGTTGTTTCAATCAAATCTCAAGGATAATATCTTTGATGTTGCACAAATTGCTGAATTTACAACAACAAAAACCCGATAATATTTTTTTTTTTCTGAATTACGTGAATGCATGATCGTTGATCGATTACTTGCTTATTTTTTAGTATCCCAAACTTTTAAAACTCCTCTTAATAAGGAAAGCAAATCTTATTGTCTTAAATATGTCCAAAATATTGATCCCAATTCACGCAGATTTGAGAGAGAAAAGTTCCCGCCAGTTTTTCTTGAATTCAAATTGAAGGTGGGTGCCCTGAACCAAGGCATGTGTGCCTTTATCATTTATGGTGGGTGCCTTTAACACTTTTAAAGCTAATTTTTCTATAATTATTTATTCTTCGAGAATACCTACAAACAAAATAAAATAACATTATTAATACGAAAATAGAGCACCAACAATATAAATGTGAGATTAAATAAGACACGAAAACATGTCTATCAGTGGCGCTACAATTTCATGGCAATATTGTAAGCAGAACATGCCAGCTACCTCGTCAAATCATTCTTAAATAATTGCTCTACATGAAGCAAGTATAAAGTGTGTGTGTTTGCGATTATTAGTCGGGCATATCAAAAGCTCTTGTGGTCTATCATCCATTACCGGCACGGCAATAATAATTTGTGAATGTAACTTAGCTTGCATAACACAAATTAAAGAGGGTTATATTAAAGGTGATAAAAGGAAGCATATTTTGCCGAAATTATTTTATTCTTACCACCTCCAAAAGAACAACGAGATTTATATCTAGAAGGTAGAATCATGTGAGAATTATGTTCACCAAGTCATTACCGACAAAGTTCTACCAGAAGTTGGTTTATGGAAACGGAATGCGCTACATGTACAATCACACAAATTGATGGAGATTTTGTTGGGGAGTTATGGACTGTAACGCGATGTACTTTTTTTCCTTCGCCAAGGTTTTGTCCCACTGAGTTTTCCTTGTCAGTATTTTAATGAGGCAGCATATGCATGTCCAATGCTGTTTTAATATATTGTTGTACTTTTTTTTACCTTTGTCAAGATTTTTTTTCCAATTGGGTTTTTACCGACAAGGTTTTAAGAGGCAAAGTCTATAAAAGGATGATCATCCAATGGGGAGTGTTAAATGACGTGTCCATTACAAAAATGGATGACTCATATTTTATAGATTAGAGAAGGTACATCTGTAAAAATTGTACTAATAGGTGTCCCCAATTGTTTTTTTTAACAAAAACATCGAAAAAAGTAGTTCTGGAAAAGGTTTTAGGTACCGTTGAACCCCACAAATATGATATGTTGAATCATTCATTCAGATATCCGCAGGAACTTCTTTTTGATGATGTTTGGCGGAAGAGGTAGTTGGTTTATTCCCTTTGTTGTTTAAATGATGTTTGGCGGAAAATAAAGTAAAATACCTTAGAAGTCATCAAGTTGAAGAAGTGCAAGACTGTGGGGAAAAAACAGGTTGGTCGTGTGGATATGTTCCAATTTGTAGGTGAAAACTCGGCTGCAAGAAAAAAGGTATCATAGTAACACTTCACAATCTAAAGGTACAATACTGCAGACGAAGTATATAGTTAAGCGAATAAATCACAAACTATTTGAAGAATACGATGTGTGAATTTAATTGAATTGTCTTTTATCGTAAGAAGGGGATTGGAAATTAAAAAAAAAAGAAGAAGAAGTTTCAAGTTCATACGTGAACGTTGAAAAATGTATATATCTAGTGATGATGAAGAATATGTGGAAGTTCTCGATTGTGTTGATGTTTTTATCATATGCATCCTCAAGGAAATGGTTTTCTGACTTTTAGGGGTTAGAGTTTGGAGTTGAAGATATTAAAAATTTGTTTGAAGTACGTAGGTACAACTCAAGATATTTGATGTTGTTCGGTGTATGTTGAAGTTTGAAGGAGAATATGAAATCGGTTAGATCCATTTGACTCTGACGGTTTTGAAGTATTTGAAGCGGTGGAGTATTGAAGGTGTTTTTCGATAAAGTTATAGTGATAAAGGATTGAATAATTGAAATCTGTAATTTATATGGGAAATACAATATTGAATGTGAAAGTTGATGTATTAGATAGTGCATAATATGATATAATTGAAGAAATGCATAATCATGCAGGTTTAGATTTTGTGAACATTGTGTGAAGGTGGAGAAAAAATCAAACTTGAAGCAGAAAGTTCCAGTTTCGAAGATAAAGATATCATAAATAACATCACATATAGTATACTGGAATGTGTTCGCACAAATGTTTTGGGAACTTAGAAAGAATGCGTCTTTGTTTGGTATTGAATTATTTCATTTGTTGAAGAAAACTCCGTAGGTATAAGGGTACACCATATAGTTGTATGGAATGTAGAACTCCGCATTAAAAGACAAAGTGTTTGATATTTAAATAAGTAGGATTGAATGAAGTTATTTGATGTTGCCCATGGATGTAGAGGTACATCTATGAATCATGTTAAATTTACGTGTCTTTTGTGTTCTATGTGTATTAACTTCTGTTGACTGTTTAGTTTTTTGTTTCTGATGTCGGATCCTGAGATGCCTTGAGGAGCAATATGAACCTCTCGGCACACCATGTTCGTCCTGAACAAAGTTGTGAATTACAATAAAAATGCTAAATGGCTTCGTGCTGGAAAATCAAAGTTCGTGTGGAAGTATTATGCGCTGCGATATAATGAAGAGGTTTGTTGCAACTGTTAGAGATCTAACGACTCAAGCTTTCGAGTGTTTAATGGTTATGCAATCGAACATGAATAATACAACGCTTTTTGCTTTACCTCTTCACAACCATAAGAGTTGGTGCCTTCACAAGTTCGACATGGCAGTGGTTGTGAACTTTGTGAATTTTTCCATAAGACTCAATCATTTTAGTATCAGTGTGCATAAAATTGGATTTAAGTGAATTCAATTATCTGCATACTCTTTCAGAAAATGTTAAATTGACATTTTAATTTAATTGGTTAACTAGTTAATTAATGGTTTTATTATCATGCGTTTTAAAAATCTCGACCCTTATTATACAATTATCAAATCAATAAATGAGATTGAAATGTACGTGAACACTCGACTGAGAACGTACACAAAATTAGACTCAAAATGAACTCGATTCAAGGCTTTAAGCTAAGTCCATTTTTGCGCACACTCCTCTAAAGAGTGACAAGTTAATTAATTGGTTAATTAGTTAAAAGATAACTCTATTAGTACTAGAGCTGCACAATAACCGACCCGTCAAACCGAACCCGACACAACCGAGGTTTATTTAACCAAACCCTCATGATGTGGTTTGGTATACGGTTTCCAAATTACATAACCGCTGATGATGGTTCAGTTCACGAGTTTAGTATGAAAACCAACCGAACTCGCCTGTATAAACCGATTGATCATGCCTATTGATTATTCTTCTTCCTCACCCTCCATCTATAGGTCAATTGAAATTGAATTTCACCCAAAGTTCCATGGTCTATTTGAATCTTTTATTTTTTATATTTTCATATTTGGCATCAGATTATTGATTTTTGTTGTTCCTAGAGATCTGAATTTGTTTTGTAAATTTGTAATTTGTGTTCTTAGAAAGTTTCTATTAAAGGAACTCTGTAAAATGGGTGTTAGTAATTCTTTTTTTTTGGGCTTTCAGGTAAGTAGATGATGGTGTAAGTTATAAAGATTGTATTTTTACTATATTTTTAACTAAGAAGTCTGTTAGAGACTCAGATTTGTTGAGTTGATATGAACTGTACATTGCCACGGTTTAAACCGTAAAAACCTGAAACCGAACTGCCGACTCAGTTCGGTTTAATACCGACCCGTCTATGGGCGGTTTGGTAGATGGTTTTAGTTTAAAACCGAACCGACTGCCCGATGTGTACCCCTATCTATTACCATATATGTTTAAAATCTCAATCCTTATTATATAACTCCCAAAATTAAATCAGTGGTGGAGATTAAAATATGACATGCACACTCGTTAGAGACTGTGCAACAAATTGGATGACTCTATTATCATCTATGTTTAGAATCTCGATCCTCGCTACATAACTCCCAAAATTAAATCAGTAATGGAGATTAAAATATGACATGCACACTCGTTTAAGACTGTGCAACAAATTAGACTCTATTATCATCTATGTTTAGAATCTCAATCCTCGTTACATAACTCTTCGTATTAAACCAATGGTGGAGATTAGAATATGACATGCACATTCGTGATTGTGCAATAAATTGGACCCCACTGGTTTTATAGCCACACCAGCGCCACATGTAAATTGTAATGTATGTACACCAAACAAATTGGATCTCAAGTACTCTCCGTCGTCACTAACTATGAGTAGTTCTTGGGATTTCTGGGTAGAAGAAGCAATATCCAAACTAGAATCCCTAAAGCTTCTTCGTTCTCTCAGACCAATTATTACCAGTCAACATTATCATGAATCACCATTCAACGAAGAATCTTTTCAAACATTTCACAATTTAAGCTCCTGGGATCGATCTTCAGTGGAAATTCAAATTTCAGAACCAACATTTCAGAATTGGATTCATAATCTTCCCAGTTCCGGTGATGAAATCATCCCTATCAGAGCTGGTGATGGAGATTCGATAGTAGTAGTAGGAGGAGCTCAACCTCAAAGGTTGAGAAAATTAGTGTTATTCTCTGGAAATGATTACTTAGGTTTGAGTTCTCATCCAACTGTCCGGAAAGCCGCAGCTGAGGTACCGTTTATCGTCTATGGAAGCACGATTATATGTTTGGTTTAAGTTCTCTGAGATTACTTTATTTTATGATTATTATGCTTATGAGTTGTGGATTTTTTTTCCAGCTTAGGCAGTATTGAAGTATGGAATGGGTCCAAGAGGTTCGGCTTTGATTTGTGGGTATACTAGTCACCATAGATTACTGGAGTCATGCTTGGCCGATCTCAAGAAGAAAGAGGTAATGATAATTTCTCCTCTTTCTCCTCCTTAAGCTATAATGTGAAGCTGTGAAGATGAGTAGCCCTAGGAAATGAAAACTTGTTATGAACTACAATTGAGTATTATGAGCTAAGTTAAGGTGAATGTGCGCTGATCACAATTTTAACTGTTGTATAGTTAGTTACCGAGGGAGCAGTTTTGTATATTTTTATGCAAAATAAGTGTTGTCAATGAAGTAGAATCTTTGTGGTGTTGAATTAGGACTTAGAACACATAGGGTGATGTATGTCTGGTACCATAAAAGGTTTGATATTGTAGTTAATTGAACTTTGTGCAGTCAGAGGAATTAGCGTATTTAGGTGCTGTACTATTGATTACGAAAATGGTGTTTTAAGTAAAACATCAAATGAACATACTTTATAACAGCTTGAAGTAGTTGTTCGTTCCTTTTCACTCTCATATGTCCTAGTAAATAAACTTGCTTTCAAGCTCATACAGGTCCTATGAACTTTCTTATTGAATTTTTTATGCAAGTGGATCCGATGGTATTATAAGTTAGCCTTTTCTCGATGACCTCTCCTCTCTTTAGTAATTATTCAATTTTTCCTTTTAGACATTCATTTTTTGTTTCTAAACTTTCGCAGGATTGTCTTCTTTGTCCTACTGGCTTTGCAGCCAATATGGCTTTAATGGTAGCACTTGGAGGTGTTGGTTCACTCCTGGCCGCTGGCAAAAAATCATTAAAGAATGAGAAAGTTGCCATTTTCTCTGATTCTCTGAACCATGCATCAATTATTGACGGTATTCGCCTCGTTGACCGACAACAAGTTCAGATCTATGTTTATAAACACTGTGACATGATCCACCTTAATACTTTGTTGTAGGTCTATTATCTTATACTTGTATTAACACTTACATATACTTTATGTTGCGTTCCGACATTCACTGGATTGGCATATGGTTTCAGATCAAGTTGCACACTGCAGAAAAAAGTCGTTGTCAGCGATGGGTAAGTCCTGCATATATTGGAGCATTTTTATTTGTTTTTTTGAAATCTCAAACTAAGATGGCCCTATCTATATGTTACATGGGGATTTTCCTAGCACCAAGAGGTTTTATTTGTCTGATTTTACTTTTTGCACAGGTTGTTCAGTATGGATGGAGATTTTGCACCAATTAAAGAGCTTGCGGATCTTCGAAAGAAGCATGGCTTTTTGTTGGTCATCGATGATGTAAGTATTGTTTGCTTTTTGATATTTATGTACATAGGACACGTTATAAGATTGAGGATTATTGACCTCAGTTCTGGAAAAAGGAATGTAGTGAGTAAGCGCCCTGTCCCGTATCTGCTGTGGCAAAAGTGTTTTTTGTTTCTGTAATTGTTGGACTAAAGCTCAACAGATGGCCTAGTAAAAATCTTTTGTACTGACGAATAGGTCTTATTGTGAGACAGAAGAATTGTCCTCTAGTCTGCTCAACTTAGGGGCCATTCTGGACCTGCTTATGGTGAAGATGCGTAAAGGCTTCTCTCCATCAATGACGGAAAAGATTCCTCTGACATTCACTGTTTAGTTTCAGGCTCATGGAACACTTGTTTGTGGAAAGAATGGTGGGGGAGTTGCAGAGGAGTTCGACTGTGAAAGTGATGTGGATATATGCGTAGGGACCTTGAGTAAGGCTGCCGGATGCCAAGGTGGATTTATAGCTTGCAGGTTAGTCCTATTGTTGCTTCTTTTTCTGCGCATACCGTTCAAGATCTTAGTGTTTGAGCAATCTTCGGAGTACTTAAACACTTGACAGTAAAAGTAGTAACTGCATATTAGAAGAAATTAATGTAATGTGATAATTTCCCGAAATAATGGTTGCATATTTATTTAAATTAAAAACCAAACAAAATCCAGCCAACAATATTTTCTCCCTCACATTTAATAGAATGGTTTCACTTTGATGTTTCCTTTCTCTGCAATTTTTCTCCATCACTCTTTACAACTATCTATAGCTAGGAATCTAAGGTAGTTCAGAACCTGATCTATTATGAGGATGATCTCCTCACCGTTTCATCCAAATACATATTCTTTATATTTTCCTGATGCTATATATCTTGCTTTGGGAAGAATCTTTTGGCTCGATGCACATGTTAGGGATGATTTTTTTTTATACACAACTTTGGACAACTAGCGCTAATCTCTTAACTATGTCTCATTGGAAACCAGTCAAGGTAAGGTTTGAAAAACCAAGATTGACAAATAACGCCTGTTAAGAATTTAATATTGTAATTGGAGGATGGGGATTGAATCATATACATTTTTTCTAGTGTGGATATATATAGTCAGATTTTTCTTATTCTTCGAATGCCAATTCAACAGCAAAAAATGGAAGCAGCTCTTACAATCCAGAGGCCGTTCGTTCATATTTTCAACTGCTTTGCCAGTGCCTATTGCTGCTGCTGCACACGGTAAAGTCTAGATTCTTGCAGATTACTTTTTTTAGGGAATCTCTTTCCTTTCCAGTCTGAATTTTGGTCGACGGTCGACCTTATTTCTGTATTATGGATATACTGTATTTAATCTTTACCAATTACCATCGACTGTTAGATCAATTTATGTTTGAAAATTTTAATCAATTTCAATGAGTGAAAAGGGAAAAACTACTAGTATCCCATTACAAAAGGGGTTATACGCTATAAACGCCTCTTAGAAATTTAGTTATTAGCCCATTCTTGAAGTGTTTAATTCTTAAAAGTTTTCTATGTTTTAATTCTTAAAAGTTACTTATATCACTAAGTAACTATATTAAAATAATTTTTGTGGCATTCACTAACCCATGCCTATATGACCAGTCTGAATTTTGTATCTTACTTTCATATCAGCTGCTTCTGGCTGGTCTTTATTTGTTCTTAATAGTGATTGGTAGTCTTTTGGGTCTCTTTGTTTTACCATATTTGCGATGACTAATAAGAGTAAGCATAAACTTAGCAGCTGCTATTACTGTGGGGAAAAAGGAGAAGTGGCGTAGAAAAGCAATTTGGAGAAGGGTTCAAGATTTCCAAGCTCTCACCAAGATACCCATTACCAGTCCGATCATCTCTCTCGTTGTTGGAAGTGAAGAAAATGCCCTTATTGCGAGTAAGCATCTGCTGGAATCTGGTTTCCATGTGACGGCCATCAGACCTCCAACCGTGCCTGCCAACTCATGCAGGTATACATATATAGTTTGTTGCCTTGGTTCTTCATTATATCAGCAGAGATGTGGATAGATATTATGAGGGAATTCATGCACGCGACTTGTTAAGAAGTCCGTAGTAACGTGGGTAGACTAACTGGTACAATTTCTTTTTTGAATGGCCACCCTTAAAATGCCTTGATTAGTTTGTCCTGCTCTCAAGTTTGTGAAGGAAAAGTTATAATTTTGTTATCCATTTCTACCTATTTGTATCAGGTTACGAGTAACTCTAAGCGCAGCGCATACTGCAAATGATCTGATAAATCTGACAACTGCTCTCTCCCTATGCATCAAGTTTGAAGACATTGGTGTTGTCACAAACTTCTACAAAGCAGATGGGTACTACGCAAAGCTGTAATTTAAAAAAAAGTGTGTCCCAGATGTTCAAGTAGTCTGGACATTTTTTATTTTATTTTTTTTAATAGGAAAAGAAATTTCATCACTTTGATTAACCAGCTACATTGTTCGTCTCTCAGTTTGGATATTCTCCAGCCAAATTGGGAAGTTCTGATCCCAGAAAACTGGTGAGGGTCTGCTCTCAGCATCTTTTGCCAGGATATCAGCACACCCATTAGCTTTCTTAGAAACATGAGCGATCCCAATTTTTCCATTTATAGATCATTCACTACAATTCTTCCAGCATACCCGGGGGATGAAAGTTAGAAAATTAGTTGCTAAGAGTATATTTGGGCACCAGAGGTATAAGTAGTTCTCCAGAAGTCGGAAGTAAAAAATATTTTTACTTCACACTTTTTTATTTCTTGAAATTATTTTGAAACTGTTTCGCCAAATTAACTTCTTCTGGTTTTAAAAACATTCTACAAAAAATTAAGAATCCCGCAAAATTGGCCACAATCCACAAGATCCTCCATTTACATTAGGAAGATATATCTCCCCTTTTAATGCGAACAAGGAAATTAAAAAAATGTTAACCAATTTAACGGAATTTGATTAACCCAACGGAACATGGATTAAAATGTTTAACGGATTAGGATGTTAAAATAATAAATTTTTGTATAGAAACTTAAATAAAAATATGGTGCAAGTAATTTATTTACGAAAATGTCATTTTTATAAAAATATATATAATTTTTTAAAAACTTCGTATCCTTCTAATTACACGTCGATTTTTTTTATAAATTTTATATATTTAAAAAATTCTTGGATTATCTACACAATGAATAAATATCACAATTTTTTTTTTATTTTTAATGTATTTATGTTTCTCCGAAGAATTAGATTTTATTTGAAGTCAAGTTAAAAGAAACTACACTTTTAATATGTTGTTTATAATGGTGTTCAAATTTCAAACGCTTTTTTTTTTAAAGGGTGATAAAGTATAATAACGAAGCACTTGATACGACAAAAGTAACATTGTGCATTATCGACGTGTAACGCATATCCTCACTACTTGTAATAGTATCACTTATTATGGTAAATGATAAGCCGTGGATTAAAACCAAACCACTTATAAATACACAAACCCAAAACTTAAAATTACACGGAGCTAAAGCTAAAATGGGTTATCCTCCTTGTCAATCCATAGGTTGCTGTAAATTTCCTGCTAAACCTATTATTTTTTTTCTTTATCGATAAAAAGTAAGAATTTTAATGGTGACAAAAGTTTTGAACTTAGATCATTGGTTTACATTGATTTAATTTTTTTTTCGTATGTGTAATGCGCAATAAATACAAAAGGCGTTTGGCCGGAATTGATTGGGAAGCCAAATGCACAAGCCAAGAAGATCATAAGAAGAAAAGCACCTAGAGTGAAAGCAATTATCATTGGGTTTTTACTAATCATGATTCACACAGACAGTAGCTTGGACTCTTAAAATTGTCTAAAGCTAATAATCATTTAATATTATTATTATTATTATGAATGAAAAATTTATTGGATAAAAAAGGTAATTACACTGGACCGGAAGGGAGTCTAGCCACAAGCTGGCTCCCACTCCTTTTTGGATAGCTAACCCTAGTCTGAAGAAAAGAGAGTTGCCGATCTTGTGGTTGTAATCAAAGCTGGCTATACAGTTCTGCAACCTCTTTAAAAAAGTAATTGTGTCCTCTCCTAGTTCTCCTAGGGTCGTGAAGGCCAACACACCAAGTCCATAACCGTGTGCCTCGCACTTGTCAAGATATTATTATTATTATTATTATCATTATAGAACGGGAAATTTTATTAGATGTGAAAACCGATTACACATTTGTGGTAGGAAGCCTCGCCACAAGCTGGGCTCCCACACCCTTTTGTATGGAAATATCAAGTCTAAAGAAAAGGGAGTTGCCTATTTTGTAATTGTAGTCTAAGCTTGCAATATGGTTCTGCAACCTTGACACTAATGTTATCAGGTAATCTCCTAACTCCCCTAAAGTGGTGAAAGCCAGCGCTATGAAGCCATATCCATGTTCTTTCACATTGGGATAGGTATTTACTATTCTTGGTGGTCGTAGCGTTTGATATTGCCTGACCAGGCGTCAAGGCGGATCTCCTAGTACCTGTGATCGGGGATACTCTTGTGACGTCGAAGCAAACATCGCGGCCATTCTCCCAATTGTACACTAGAATATCAGCCGACCTCAAGGAGTTCTCACTGTCCGAGAGGAAGTCTAAGTTTGCTTCTTTACGAGCGGAGACCCCAGCTTTGCAGCACATGTCAGAAAGAACATCCCTGACTAAATCATGTCTAAACTTGAGGCCCACCTCACTGGCACAATGAAGCGCGTGATCGCAAAAGACGTCCATACCATGCCCACAACAAGAACAAAGGCTCCCCTCCCCAAACTGTGACAACCGAAACCTATAACTAAGGACAACCCGGGATTGCCGATGCCCAATAGCTTGATGAAGCCATGCTATGGGGATGGCTTTAAGAAAGTCTTGGGCATGGCTCAACTTGTTGCATTGCCAAAGGATGGTGTCTCGCTCGGACAGGTTGAAACTAGTGGGTATATTCTTCTTGACCACATCAAAGTATTTGGCTGCCAAAGAGTGCATAGGGCGCGATGCAATGACTTGGATGTTGGCACAAGATAGTGGGAGCCCACAGGCTTGCGTAAACCTGGCTTGGGCCTGTAGGAAGCTAGGGTGTTGGTCAGCACCGCATTGTGTTTTAAGGATGATGTTTTGCAGCTCATGTGTTTGTAAGCAGGAGGCTAGGAAGCTGTAATGGCAGGCGTCACCCATGGTATAAACCCCTAAGACACCATCCTTCATGGGCAAGGTAGCTAGCCGCATCTGAGTAGGTCCGAAACCTGCACCATCTCCATTCACTATGTGTCTAAGAAATTCCATGAGGTGCTTGTCAAAATGGGCTGCTGGGGCATGAAGGGCCCGAGGATTGGTGGTTCTCAGGGTGAAGAAAAGTCTGGAGACTCCGGCGCAATTTCTCAACAATAAAAGCTCACTCTGCGGGTCCTGCAAGGACTTCACAACCTGCATAAGCTGACATGTCTTGTCCACCCTTTCCTGTACCATATCTCTGCAGAAGCTGGAGTCTAAGCTGACTGGCCCACCAAGAAGCTTAACCCCGAGAGCTGGTCTGCTATGCCTGTATGGAAGATACCCTCCACCAACACTCTAGGATCAACCACTGGCCAAAAGAGCTATGTCTTGCTGATATTGAGGAAGAGCCCTCTGCTAAGGCCCTCTCTCTGAATGATTTTCAAGGCTTCAGATACCTCCAAAGAATCACCTGCAATTGTACCGTCATTTAGGTACCAAACATTCATCACAAGTGAGCACTCCGAAAATATCTAAGTGATGAGGGGATGTAAGGTTAACACAAAGAGCAAGGGACCTAGGGGATCCCCTTGTTGCACTCCCTGAGCAGAAAGAAGAGTGTGATCCTAGTATAATTTTTCTGGATGTGCATAGCAAAATTCCACCCATCTGGAGATGCTTGGGCATTTTCTCCTCACCTCATGGAGCATTACTGATCTGTCTACCAAGTTGAAAGCATTGCTAAAGTCTATCAGCAAGATACTCATGATCTGACAGCTCCCTTGCAACTCCAGAAGCTTGTTAGCTGAATTGAGGACAACTTCTCCCCCGCACTAGACACCAACACCAAACTGATGATCACCAAGGTAAGAAGCCAATTCCTTATAAACTGTTGCTGCTGCCAGCTTGGAGCATAACCTCCTCCAAATGGTCCCTACGGCTATTGGCCTTATACCGCCCCCTGACTTAAGAAGAGGAGTCAAATGAGCACTAGCCACATATGCGCCTAACCTGGGTGGGCACTTTCCGGAAATCCACAGGTTAACCACCCCTGTTAAAGGGGTAAGCAGCTCCTCAGCAAGAACAGATGCAGTACCGCTTAAGGCATCTAGTAAATGTTGATCCCATAGGCCATCCCTGCCACAAGAGGTACCCTTAGGAAAACCTTTAATAGCTCTTACGACAACTTCCTTGTCCACACATAGAGCTTCTGCCTGGATAGGGCCCTCTGGATGTTTGGTAATGAGATAAGGGGGTGCTTGCTCCTCAGTTTACTGAGAGTTGCTGGTGAGCTCGGTGCTAGACCATTAGACGACAAGACTTTAATTGCTATCGTATATTGACCATAATTCAATTTCCTCTTACAAGCATTGAGGTTTGAGCCCTCTGGTTCATCTTAGAAACCTTGCTCATGTATGTATTTGGTGACTCAAGGAGGTTGTGCGCTAAGCTAGAACTCCCGTCTTCATTCCATGACTGTATGACATGGTTTATGCTGGATGCCTGGAGCTTCTTTCTAGTGCCAGACCTCTCTTCCCTGGAATTTCTTGGGTTGTACAAGCTAAAAGTACACATGGGCAGCATCAAAAAATTCACCCACACTGCCGTGTCTGCTGGGTTGGCTATGACTTTTTCCAGAGTGGACTTGAGGGTCCTAGAAAAGCTCAACCTGCACTGTTATGGGATACTAGCAACTGTAGGCACGTTCCTGATGAATAGCTGGTTAAACATATCTACAGGGGAACTGACAGGCACACTGGGATCACTGGAAGCCTCTACTTCTGGAGCAATGATTGGTTTGTCAATCCCATACACCAAAAACTCAGCATTCAGACCATTAAACGGCTTGGGTATAAAATCGGAATGGTTGCGGCATGGTCGCTTCCAGGAATAAGTATGCATACATAATGAGCACAACCACATTTGTAAACTAGACAATACCTGTTCCCTGCTGAAAAAACTGATAAGTCTGTGCTTATTCTGTCCCTGCAAGAGGACTTGGCTTCCTCTGTTGCCATATTTCTGTCTTGAAGGTGCCTATGAAAGCCAGACCTGCTGAAGCCCCTGCCACCAACCCCATCTGTACATCCATCACTCCCTTTAAAGGGACAGTGAAAGAAAGATTCACTAATGGAACCCATCTCTTCACTACTTGCTAGGCCACACACAGATCTAGTGGTAAGCATTGTAACATGGAGTGTCCAAGAACTATTAATGAAGTGAACAAACATTGAAATGACCCTGTAAAATGTCTATGAACTGGACACCGGAAGCACACAACAGGAACCAGAAATTGTTGATCCAACAGTCGACCACAGGGAGGGCCTGAAGCTACGCAGTGGGTAAAGTGCCCAAGGACTATTACTGGAAGGAAGAAGCCCTCAAAACTGCCCCTGTAATATGTCACTAAACTGGACACTATAAACACGCTGCAAGAACCAACAACTGTTGGACCAACATGCAACCACCGGGAAATCCTGAAGCTAAACAAGAATTGAAACGAAAAAATGCTAGGTAGTGAATGAGTATCAACTCACACACGCCAGTCAACAAAAGCTGCCTGAAGCTAAACTGAAACGAGACAATGCTGAGTAGTTGATGTGTATCAGCTCACACACACACCAGCCAACAAAAGCTGCCTGAAGCTAAACAAGAAATGAACCGAAAAAGTGCTGAGTAGTGAATGTGTATCAGCTCACACACACCGGTCGACAAAAGCTACCACTTAGAAGACTAATCTTGATAAGCCATTGAGCTGTACGGGTCCCCAATGTACAAATACAAACTGGAATCGCTGAACAGACCTGTAGCTAACCGATGTATGAGCAGGAATCGAAAGAGACTATGCTGAAAATGTATGCTGACGATATGGAAATGGGAAATGTATGTGAGATGTGAGTGTATCACTGTATAGAACACAATCACGGGAAAGTTAAGATTGAAACCAGGTGTACGAACCCAAAATTTCAATGATGAAATCAAGCAAAATCCGAATGGAACAAAGGCCAGGATAACACCAAGAAAGTGTCTCTGTATGAACCACTAACACCGTAGAGCGAAATAGTAAGCAAGATTTACAAACTTGGAAGCAAATCAAAAGAGACCTAGAAACAGAAACTAAAGAAGCTAAAAACTCCTGGTATGTACAATGGCTGACACGATTTTGAGAGGACTAACTAGGCAAAGAGAAGGCGAATCCATACCAGAAACTAGGGAGTTGTCCGGAATCCCAGCTGAATAGCTTGGGTACTTCTTTGAATGCACCATTAAAGTCTCCAAGTTTAGAACCGGAGCTTCTCTTTCCAAGTTTGGAATCCATTATTATTATTATTTTTATTATAAAAAGACTTTCATTAAAGGGAGAAAATCATTTTTTACATAACGTTGGCAGGGAGCCTAGCCACAAGCTGAGCCCCTAACCCTTTCTGAATGAAAATGCCTAATCTAAAGAAAAGGGAATCCCCAACTTTGTAATTATAGTCGTGGCTAGCCATACAGTTATGCAGTCTCGTCATGAAGCCAATCGTGTCTTCTCCCAACTCCCCCAGAGTCGTAAAGGAAAGAACTCCCAAGCCGTATCCATGCTCGTTACATTTGTCCAAATATTTATTACGTTTGCGCGTAACAACGTTAGAGATGGCAATCCCAGGCGTAAACGCAACCCTCTCGCCTCCTCTAAAAGGGGACCCCCTGTGACGTCGAAGCAAACGTCTCGACCCTCCTCCAAATTGTATACAAGTATATCCGCGGGCCTAAGGGCGCTTGCATTGTCAGATAAGAAACCCAGCTTGACTTCCTTACGGGCTGAGACACCAGCTTTAAAACACATATCCGCCACCACGTCTCTAACTAGGTCGTGCCTAAATTTGAGACCCACTTCACTGGCGCAGTGTAGGGCGTGATCCCCAAAGGCATCCATGTCTCTGCCGGAAAAAGAACATGATCTACCCTCAGCAAACATAGCAATACCCAACCTATAACAAAGTATGGCCCTAAATTGGCGAGGCCCAATAGATTGGTGTAGCCCAGTGATTGGGATAGCTTTAAGGTAGTCTTGAGCATAGCTGAGCCTATTACATTGCTACAGAATGCAATCACGTTCAGACTGGTTGAAACTGTTGGGGATACTCTTCTTCACCATATCAAAGTACAACATTGCCAGAGAATGCATGGGTCGAGCGGCAGTTGCTTTGATACTGAGAGAAGAAGGGGGGAGCCCACAGACCTGACTGAAGCTAAGCAAGGCTTGCTGGAGCTGAGATGGCGCGTGGTGTCACTGTCCTCCCGGAGAATGGTATTCTGCACCTGGGTTGTCTGAAGACAGGAGGCCAAATAGCAGTAATGGCCAGAATGCTATGACATAAATTTTAAATTATTTTTCTTCCATACTCATTCTAAGCTTATTGTGGACGGGTGTCAATCCTAGTTTCCTAACTTGGGCATTAAACTAGGAATATGCCAAATATATTATGTTTCCTAGTTTGTTGTGATTTCCTAGTTACTAGGGTTTCCTAGTTTGTTGTGGTTTCCTAGTTTATTAGGGTTTCCTAGTTTGTTACCTTCTCTTGTATATAAATACACCTATGATGCAATGTATTTCTTAACTATTGTTGATGATTACTCTAGAGTTGTGTGGATTTATTTGCTTACTGAGAAGTCTGAAGTTGCAGAGTGTTAAAAGATTTTCGCTCAATGGTTGATCGTCAGTTCATGCGCGTATTAGAACTTTGCGTAGTGATAATGGAACCAAGTTTACATGTTTGAAATCTTCTTTTCGTGAAAATGGTATAGTGTTTCAGACTTCATGTGTAGGTACACCTCAGCAGAATGGGAGTGTAGAACGAAAACATCGTCATATATTGAATGTTGCACGAGCGTTGCGGTTCCAGGCAAACTTGCCTCTTCGGTTTTGGGGAGAGTGTGTGTTGGCTGCTGGTTATCTGATTAATCGGACACCCTCATCGGTATTAGGAGGAAAGACTCCGTATGAATTTTTGCTAAATCAGAGTCCCAGTTTGGATGCGATTCGTATCTTTGGATGTTTATGTTTTGCTCGTGTCAAAGAAAACGATAAATTTTCTCCTCGAAGTAGAAAGTGTATTTTTGTCGGATATCCGTTGGGTAAAAAAGGTTGGCGCCTATATGATCTTGACAAGAATGAAGTTTTTGTGTCTCTTGATGTGTTTTTTAGTGAGGGGGAGTTTCCGTTTGCTACTAAACAGCTAACAGTAGAAGCGGCAAATTCAAATACAGACACAGTAGATGAGGTTGTTGTTATGGATATCATTGAACCGGATTCAGGACCGGCGACAGGGGGAGAGTTGGCAGTTCAAGTTGAGCCTTCTAATCAAAATATTTTGACAGGTTCATCAAATACTTCTGAAACAGATACTTTGACCACTCCTGATACAGGCGGACGGTCTTCTCGTATTCGACGTCCACCAGTTCATTTGAATGATTATGTTTGTCACACCGCCCGCTATTACACTACTCTGTGTCAAGATCCTATTCCACCTTCACTCACTCCTCCAAAGTCCTCAGGTACTCCGTATCCCTTAGCCCATTATGTTAATTGTGATAAATTCTCCATGCCGCACATACGTTTTTTGGCTGCTATTACTGCAGAAACAGAACCAACTAGGTTTTCTGAGGCTATTAAGGATCCAAAGTGGCTGACGGCTATGAAAGAAGAAATACATGCTTTGGAAACTAATGGGACATGGAGCGTAGAGAATTTGCCTCCCGGAAAAAAGGCAATTGGATGTAAGTGGGTTTATAAAACCAAATATAATTCAGATGGTTCCATTGAAAGATACAAGGCTCGATTAGTTGTTTTGGGGAATAATAAAAAGGAAGGGATTGACTACAATGAGACGTTTGCTCCGGTTGTTAAAATGGTGACAGTTCGACTGCTTTTGGCACTTGCTGCAGCTAAACAGTGGAAACTTTATCAAGTGGATGTGCGTAATGCTTTTCTTCATGGTGAGCTTCTCCTGGTATGGTATGTCGACTGCGTAAGTCCTTGTATGGTCTCCATCAAGCACCTAGGAATTGGTTTGCAAAGCTTCGGTATGCCTTGATTTTGTATGGGTTTACTCAGTCCAATTTTGGTTATTCGCTTTTTACGTATAACATGATATTTTTATAGTTGTACTGGTTTATGTTGATGACTTGATTATCGCTGGCACTCACTCTTATAATATTTCTTCTTTTAAAAGTTATTTGCATACTTGCTTTCACATGAATGATCTTGGAAAATTGAAGTACTTTATGAGCTTGGAGGTGGCGCGTGGTTCACAAGGGATTTTCTTATCTTAGCGCAAATATACCCTTGATATCATTGCAGAGACCGGTTTATCAGGAGCTGATGTGATTTTAGATTACCCAATATAAATAACCGCAATTGCACGACGTCTAACAAGTAGACAACGGCAAGTACGGGTCGAACCCACAAAGAACGGGGAAATACTGCAATTAATTTCTCTAATCAACTAACCAGAAACAATATTTTTGGGATTTTTATATTAATTAATAAAATAATAAAATAAACTAAACTAATAAAATAATTAAGCAGAGAGAGTCGGTAACCAGGGTTTTCAGTATCCACCACTATTTCTATTTAATTACTGAAGTGAAACATAACTCATGAATATATAGAGTCGCAAATATCACTGGGACGCCCTAAACATGATGTATCAAAAAGCCCTAGTCTCAAGCATACACCATAAAATTGCGTTAGCGAGAAAATTGTACGAAACTAATTTTAGGTCCACAAATAATACCTGGCTATTCTAAGCATACCCCATCAAAGGATTTAACCCAAGCATGAAATATCAAATAAGTAGACAAATATATTTGCAACAAGTAAATTTTCAAAATAACAACTGTATACCAGAAGCATGGAACATCAAAAACCTAAGCCAAGCATGTACCATCAAAAGACGTCACAATTGTTTAATGAAATTTAATAAATCAAAATCATGGAATTAATCTATTCAAATCATAATGGTCTGTATCAAATATTTTATTTAATTGATCTAAAACTGTAAGTGGTTTCAACCTTAAACCCTAGTTATAAATTAATTAGAACATGGAGATGGGTTTCTCAAAACCCACAAAAATAATTAAGAAAAGTAGGAAGAAGATTAAACCGATGGTCGATACGTCACTGTAGTTGAATCCGTCTCCATGCCGCTCTCCAACGTTGTTGCCTGTATAGACCTCCTTCACGCCTCTCCAAACTGTACAGAAACTATCCCCCAGAAAGCTCTTGTACGCCGCTCTCCCTATCACAGCTCTCCCTCTCTCTACTTATACCACTTCTCTTTTCTATTTTCTATTCGATTGGCCCAAAAGAAAAAGTCCAAGTTTACTACCATGTACAGGCCTAGCTGCCTCTAATCATTGTACCCTAAAAGCATGTCTAACTTCTGCCTATGTGCATGTCTGTCCCACCTTCACGTGAGCCTAGTCGACTCAACACCAAGTCCTACACCCGATACCGTACGCCTCTTCACACTTTTAATCTTCTCACCTTCTGTACCTGTCAGCTATACACTACAACCAACTCCCTTTAATCAGCCTCTCACGTACAGGCCTATCAATTCTACTCTCTAGGTCTCCGTTAAAACAAAACCTAGCAGAGGCTCGTCCAACCATCCGTGTACTTTGTTTTAATGACCATTCAACTTCTATCTTTCACATGCTGACCAAACAAAGAAGCTCTATGCCACCTCATGCCTTCTCACTGTCATTAATTCATGTGATGTTTCCAAACAAGAAGACTTCACTTCTCACTTTCAACGTCATGTGACCGTAATCAACACTGTTTCAACGCAAACACGACAATTAACACCTATTTTAATCATGTTTAATTAATAACTTCAAATTTAATGTGAACCACCTATTAATAATAAAATAATAAATTTAGTACAATAATGATAACTAAAAAAATATAAATAAGGTGGTAAAATTATATTAATTAAGAGCATATCAGGAGCCAAACCAGTTTCTTTTCCTTTAGAACATAACCATGGATTGACAGTTGATGAAAGTGCGCTTATGAATGATCCTGAACAGTATAGACGATTGATTGGAAGTCTTATTTATCTAACTATTACACGTCCTGAACTTTGTTACTCGGTTCATAGTTTGGCTTAGTTTATGCAGTCTACTTGAGTACGCCATTGGGAAGCTGCTTTACGCATTGTTCGCTATTTGAAAGGACAACCTGGACAGGGAATTTTACTTCATACAGATTCTAATCTGCGTGTAACAAGTTTTTATGATTCTGATTGGGCGAGTTGTCCTTTAACTCGTCGCTCACTTACTGGTTAGTTTATGTTTCTTGGTTCTTCGCCAGTCTCATGGAAAACTAAGAAACAATTGACTGTACCTCGTTTATCTACGGAAGCCGAGTATCGATCCATGGCTACAACGACTTGTGAACTCAAATGATTAAAGGGATTGTTACGATCTTTTGGTGTTTCACATTCTTCTCCCATTCAACTTTATTGTGACAGTCAGGCTGCACTTCATGTTGCTGCAAACCCAGTTTTTCATGAATTTACTAAGCACATAGAAGTGGACTGTCATTTTATTCGGGATGCTATTATTGACGATCTTATTTCTACTCATTATGTTCGTATAGGAGACTAGTTAGCTGATATCTTTACTAAGGCGCTTGGACGAAAACAATTTGATTATCTTTTTGGCAAGTTGGGTGTTCGTAATCTGCACACTCCAACTTGAGGGGGAGTATTGTGGACAAGTGTCAAGCCTAGTTTCCTAACTTGGGCATTACACTAGGAATATGCCAAATATATTATGTTTCCTAGTTTGTTGTGGTTTCCTAGTTACTAAGGTTTCCTAGTTTGTTGTGGTTTCCTAATTTGTTACCTTCTCTTGTATATAAATACACCTATTGTAATCAATTGAGACACACGTCACACACACAAGAAATATATTCTTCATAAAATTCTTTAAAGCTCTTTTCATTTCTTCCAAACAATATTTTAGTTTCTCTAATCCTAAAAATTATAATGGGTGTTTAGACATCATTTTAGAAGATTTTTTTCCGACTTAGCTAAAAGTTAGTTTAGGATCACAATTTCAAAGTGACTTTAGATGTAAAAAAATGTCTACTTTTTATGTGCAATAAATTATTTTTGGTTCTAACTTTTATGATTGGCTTTTGCTTCCGTTTCTATTATCCAAATACCCTCTTATAAACAAACCTCTAATCTTAAAAGACAATTATTGTATTAAATCTTTACCATCCATCTACCATTAGATCAATTTATCTTTCATTTTTTAAATTAATTTCAATAAATGAAAAGGTAAAACTAGTAGTATCCCATTACAAAACGGGTTATATGCTATACACGTTTTTTAGAAATTTAATTTCTATCCCATTTAATTGTTTTAGCCAACCTAAATTTTCAATCTTGCTTCGAACGCTGATTGTGAAAATTATATGCTTGTAACTTGTTTTTCACAAATGATTCTCTATGTATTTTCAAAACGTTTTAAAAAGTCCGTAGTATATGGGTAGACTAACTGGTTCTTTTTTAAATGACCACCCTTAAAATGCCTTGATTTGTTTTGTTAGCTCTCAAGTTTTTTGAAGGAAAAATTATAATTTTGTTATAACTTAATTAACCAACTACATTGTTAGTCTTTCACTTATGATATTCTTCAGTTCTGATCCCAGAAAACAGGTGAGGGTCTGCTCTCATCATCCTTTGAAAAGATATCAGCAAAGCCATTTTCGATAGAAGTTTTTTGCAATCACTTATTATATGTCCATTTAAGGATCCAAATTTTCCCATTTATAACATTCACTCCAATTAGATTATTTCCTTCAGGCATACTCGGACAAACAAATGTGAGGATAAAAATCCTAAAAATAGGTTGTAGAAATTGGAATAAAAATCCAAAAAATATATTTACTAAATAAAGAGCATATTTTGATATTAAAAATGAAAGTACTGTTACTTTTTTAGAAGCAAAAGTTAAAAGTTATTTTGAAATTGTGTCTGCTGCACACTTCTGGCTTTTTGATAAATAACTTCTCATGATGTATCCAAACATTCTATAAAAGGACTGCACCATAAAAGCTTATGAAATATTCTTAAACAAGAGAATTCCACACAAATCCCCACAAAATCCTCAATTTGCATTACATTAGAATATATATATATATATATATATATATATATATATATATTGTGAAATTAATGGTATGGCTTAATACGATAATGAGTGATTTTATTTTTTTGTTGCTAAAAATATGTCAAATTTAAAAAGTGAAAGTATCACCTTTCCAAATCCTAAATTCAAAAATAAGCCAAAAAAATATTAAAGAACTAAAGCTAAGATGAGTGAGAAATGCCGTGGTTTTTCTTGTCTCTTCGGAGATTGCTGTAAATTTACTGTAAACCTTTTTATTTGTCTTGATCGATAAAGAATTTAGTTGTAGCGGTGACATCATAAAATATACTATAATTTCAGAGTTTTTTATCATTTTAATATATTTGATAAATTAGTTAATAAAATAATTATTTTTATTTTACGTAGCAATTGCAAAAGATGTTTGGTTGGAATTGGTTGGGAAGCCAGGTGACAAGCCAAGGCGATCATAGAAAGAGAAGCACCTGGAGTGTGTGCAATTATCATCAAAAAGAACATACCACGCTTTTTTGATTTCTACTGTAATCGTGTTTGGGTTTTGGTTAACAATAATTCATGCGAGACTGTATCTTTTCCTCCTAAAATTGGCTAAGCTAACACTTCATCTATTATTATTATTTTATAAGAAAAAGACTTTCATTAAAGGGAGAAAAGCATTTTTTACATAGCGTTGGCAGGGAGCCTAGCCACAAGTTGAGCCCCTACCCCTTTCTGAATGGAAATGCCTAATCTAAAGAAAAGGGAATCCCCAACTTTATAGTTACAATCGTGGATAGCCATGCAGTTCTACAGTCTCGTCATGAAGCCAATCGTGTCTTCTCCTAACTCCCCCAGAGTCGTAAAGGCAAGAACTCCCAAGCCGTATCCTTGCTCGTTACATTTGTCCAAGTATTTATTATGTTTGCGCGTAACATCGTTAGAGATGGAAATCCCAGGCGTAAACGCAACCCTCTCGCCTCCTGCAAAAGGGGACACCTCTGTGACGTCGAAGCAAACGTCTCGACCCTCCTTCCAATTGTATACAAGTATATCCGCGGGCCTAAGGGCGCTTGCATTATCCGATAAAAAACTCAGCTTGACTTCCTTACGGGCTGAGACACCAGCTTTAAAGCACATATCCACCACCACGTCTCGAACTAGGTCATGCCTAAATTTGAGACCAACTTCACTGCCGCAGTGTAGGGCGTGATCTCCAAATGCATCCATATCTCTGCCGCAAAAAAAGAGCTACCCTCAGCAAACATAACAATACCCAACCTATAACAAAGTATGACCCTAAATTGGCGAGGCCCAATAGATTGGTGTAGCCCAGTGATGAGATAGCTTTGAGATAGTCTTGTGCATGGCTCAGCCTATTACATTACCACAAAAATGCAATCGCGTTCAGTCTGGTGGAAACTGTTGGGGATACTCTTCTTGACCATATCAAAAGAACAACACTTCCAGAGAATGCATGGGTCGGGGGGAAGTTGCTTTAATACTGAGAGAAGAAGGAAGAAGCCTACATACCTGACTGAAGCTAAGCAAGACTTGCTGGAAGCTGAGATAAAATGGAGTGTCCCTATCCACGTGGAGAATAATGTTCTGCACATGGGTTGTATGAAGACAGGAGGCAAGGTAGCAGTAAAAGCTAGAATCCTTCGTAGTGTAAACCCCTAAACCCCCATCCTTCATAGGCAAAGACGTTATGCGCATTTGGTAGGGACCAAACCCAGCTCCATCACTAGTAACCAAATGTCTTAGGAACTGGCATAAATGTTGGTCATAATACTCAGCCGACTGGTGCAAGACAGAGGGGCTGGTGGTCCTCATAGTGAAGTATAAACGAGACACCCCAGCATAATTTCTGAGAAGAAGCAATTCACTGTGTGGATTCTGCAGAAGCTTCAGAGACTCCATTAACTGAAAAGTTTTCTCCACTCTACGCTGGAACATCTCGTTGCAGAACTTAGCATCCAGACTAACAGGCCCACCTAGGAGTTTCATTGGGCCAGAATAGCTCTGTCTTGTTAATATTGAGAGATAAGCCTCTGCTTCTCCCCTCAGATTGGATGATGTGTAAAGCTTGAGCCACCTCTAGAGTGTCCCCAGCGATAGTCCCATCGTCCAAATACTAAGCATGCAGATCCAAGGTGCACTTAGAATCTATTTCTAAAATGAGTGGGTGTAATGCCAGAACAAACAGTAAAGGCCCCAAAGGGTCTTCCTGTTGGACGCCCTGAGCCGACAAAAGCACTTTTTCATTGTAATAAAGCATTGCCGGTTTTGCATATCAAAATTCAACCTATCTAGAAATACCAGGGCACCTGGACCTGACTTCATTGATGATTGCGGTTCTATCCACCAAATTAAAAGCATTGTTGAAGTCTATTAAAGGCATGCATTTGGTGGAGGAGTTACCTTGCAGCTCCAAAATTCTGTTTGTGGAATACAAAATGCCTTCTTCGCCATATTGGACTCCCACGCCGAATTGGTGATCTCCTAGGTAGGAGGCCATTTCCTTGTTGACCCCTGACGTAGCCAATTTAGAGCAAAGCCTCCTCTAGATAGTTTCCATTGCGATGGGCCTTATGCCCCCTCTAGGCTTGATCAAGGGAGTAAGAGGAGCACTCGCAATGTAAGCACCAAAGAATACTGGGCATCTACCCTCTAACCACATGTTGACTACACCTGTATAGAAGAAAAGAGGTCATCTGCCACGGCGGCAGCAAGTCCGCTGAGGGCATCCAGAAGATGTTGGGCGCGAAGGCCATCTCTACCACACGAAGTTCCTTTGGGAAAACCCTTGATAGCACTTAGAACTGCCGATTTGTCTACACAAAGAGGCTCAACCACGATTGGGTCTACAAGGATGCATGGAAGCGCCACAGTAGGGTGTTTGTGGCTAAGCTCTGCAAGAGTATCCTGAGAGCATGGGGCTATGCCATTGGAGAATAACACTTTGATAGCAGCCGTGTACTGGCCTAGGCCCAGTTTCCTCCTACAAGCTGCAAGATTGGAACTACCCAACATCTGTATATTTTTTTGCCCACTTTGATGTTGTCTAGATTGCTCCAGAATGGACCGCACCATGCCATAGAACTCACTGCCATCACTCCATTAAAGTAACGCTTGGTTGATACTAGCTATCTAAATTTTCTTCCTTGTCCCTGACCTCTCTTCTGCGGATCCCTTGGGTGTGTACAGACCTAAAGTGCACACATGAAGGAGCAAAAATTGTAACCAAACAGATAGGTCTGAAGGGTTGGCATTAACTATGTCCAATGAAGCTTTGAGTACCCTAGCGAACTGAAGCCTGCACTGCGATGGAATACTAGCAACCGTAGGAAGTTTCTCTTGGTATACAAGGTGTAGTAGGTCCACATCCAAGGTTGTTGAAGCTACATGCACCATGTCGTCCAGAGGCACAGAGTTGGAAGGCAATGGTTTGGTAATGCTGTAAACCATACATGATACTGATGTCCCATTGTAAGGGATGGGTATAATACCCTCTTTGTGTTGCCTACAGGGCCGTCTCCAGGAATACATATGCATACATTCCGAGCATAGCCATATTTGCATATGCGACAAAACCGCTTCCCAGGCATAAAACACATCCAAATTCGTAGTGACCCTCTCCTTACAAACATCCACTGCCTCCATGGAATGGAGGTGTTTATCTTGCAAATGCCTGTAGAAACCAGAACGACTAATCCCTCTGCCTCCAACCCCATTGTTGCAGCCATCAAGGTGTTTATAAGGACATTGAAACAAAGCATCATTCAAGACCCCCTCCATATTCTCTGTTGAACAATGGGAGTCCGAGCCTGACCTTGTTCTAGGCATATTGGTGGTGAACCTAAAACAGAAGACACACTACAGAAAGCCAAAACGAATGACAAAAACAAACAGCCCCAGAAAATCCTTGTAGCCGATCCAGAAGTTGACTGAAGTTGATCGCAACTGCAGGAGTGTCACCATGATAATCTCTCAAGATAGAAGACAGGATGAAAACTATCTTTGGACAGGTACAACAGACTCACAATAGGACCGAACAAAACAGCCAACCACTAGAAAGTTCTGAAGCTAAGCCAACCAGAAAACAAGAACTGAACCTGAATGTTGTTGTGTCTCAGGCAGAAACCGTTGAAGCTAAGCCAAACAAGAAACATGAAAAAAACTTGAATGGTGATGTGTCTCAGGAAGAAAACAAGACACTCTCCAGCAAACAGGTGCAATGAAGAACCAATGAGATGAAGCAGCCAGTGATTCTGGAAAGAAAACGCCACCAAATTCAAGACCTTGAAATGGGTATTCTGGAATCCACAAAGCAGGCTAAGAACCGAGCAATTGGTGGAAAGAATTGACGTGAAATGTTGGTATATCCCTGAAAGAAACACAAACAACACAATGCCAAAACAAAACCCAGGCTTACGGTCCCTAGACTGAATGGATAAAATAGGAATCCACAAGCCAAACCAAGAGCATCAGGAGATGAAATGGAGTGTGGGTGTGAGTGTGTCTTTGAAAGAAACACAAACACTAAAATAACTGAGCAGGAACAAGGTGTACGGACAAATTTTTTGAAGTGTACGGACAAAGAAATCAAGCAAACTAGGAGTAAAGAAAGAGCTGGAAAAAATGCTGAATGAGTTTCTTGATGAAAACCCAACAACGAGAAGCACGAACCACAACCAAGTGAGCGAGATTGGGTGCAAGATTTACCAACTTGAAAACAAAACCAAAGAAACCTAGAAATTGAAATTGAAGCTAAAACTGTGAGTCTACTGATATGTACAAAGGTGACAACGTATTTAGGAGGGGAGACGAGGTAAAGCATGAGCTGATCCATACCTCCAAAGTTGATTCTGCCCAGAATCCATGCTGAACTCGTGGAGTTCATTAACGCCACCATTGAAGACCCCATAGGAGCAACCAAAGCTTCTCTCTTCAAACCCCATGTTATTATTATTATTATTATTATTATTATTATTATTATTATTATTATTATAAACGAGGATTTTATTAGATAAGAAAAACTGATTAGACGTTAGTGGTGGGAAGCCTCGCCACAAGCTGGGATCCGACACCCTTTTGTATGGAAATGCCTAATCTAAAGAAAAAAGAGTTGCCTATTTTGTAATTGTATTCTAGGCTTGCAATTTCTGTAGCCTAGATACAAAAGCTATAATTTCCTCGCCTAATTCCCCCAAAGTGGTGAACGCTAGCACACTGAACCCATATCCATGGTCTTCGCATTGGGAAAGGTATTTGCTATTTTTGCGAGCCGTAGCGTTCGAGATTGCTTGACCGGGCGTGAAGGCGGATCCCCTGGCTCCCCTGACACCCGTAAACGGGGACACTCCTGTGACGTCAAGGCACACGTGTCGGCCATTCTCCCAATTGTATACTAGGATATCTACCGGCCTCAAGGAGTTCTCATTGTCCGAGAGGAAGCCCAGGTTGGCTTCTTTACGAGCAGCGACTCCAGCTTTGTAGCACATGTATGATAGCACATCCCTGACCAAATCATGTCTAAATTTGAGGCATACCTCGCTGGCACAATGAAGTGCATGATCTCCAAAGACGTCCATACCCCGCCCACAACAAGAACATAGGCTCCCCTCCTCAAACTGTGTTAAACCAAGACTGTAACTAAGGACAGACCGGAATTGCCGAGGCCCAACAACTTGGTGAAGCCCGACTATGGGAATGACCTTAAGAAAATCCTGGGCATGGCCCAACTTGTTGTATTGCCAGAGGATGGTATCTCTCTCAGTCAAGTTGAAGCTAGTGGGTATATTCTTCTTGACCACATCAAAGTATTGGGCTGACAGAGAGTGCATAGGGCGCGGGGCAGCGACTTGGAAGTTGGCACAAGATAGAAGGAGCCCACAAACCTGTGTGAACTTGGCTTGGGCCTGTTGGAAGCTAAAGTGTTGGTCCGCAACGTTGAGGGTTTTAAGGATGGTGTTCTGCAGCTGCTGTGTTTGTAAGCAGGACGCTAGGTAGCTATAGTGGCAGGCATCCCTCATGGTGTAAAACACTAGGTTGGTGTTTATTATTATTATTATTGTTATTATTATTATTATTATTATTATTTTTATTTTTATTTTTATTATAAAAGAACTTTCATTAAAGGGAGAAATGCAGTTACATTGAGTTGGTAGGTAGCCTAGCCACCAGCTGAGCCCCTACATCTTTTTGAATAGAAATGTCTAGTCTAAAGAAAATATAATGCCAATTTTGCAATTGTAATCATGACTAGCCATGCAATTCTCCAGCCTTGTCATAAAGACCACTATATCCTCTCCCAGCTCGCCTAGGGTCGTAAAAGAAAACACACCTAAGCCGTGTCCATGGTCACTGCATTTGGCCAAATATTTATTTTGCTTACGGAAGACAGCATTGGAGATAGCATTCCCTGGTGTAAAAGAAACTCTCTCGCTGCCGACAAAAAGGGATACCCATGTAATAAAAATAAAAATCAATTGTAAAAATGCTATAAACAAAACTAAAAGCCAATTATTATTATTATTGTTGGATACATAAAAGTGCTATGACATAAATTTTGAATTGTGATTCTAAATAATATTTTAATTTCTCTAATTCAATAATGCATAGTGGTTGTTTAGATATAATTTCAGAAGATTTTTTTCGATTTAGCACTTGGGATTATGATTTCAAAGTAACTTCTAGATGTAAAAATAGTTTACTTTTTTATCTAGTAAATTATTTTTGTTTTTAATTTTTATAATTGGCTTCTATTATCCAAGCACCTTCTTATAATAAAACCTTTGAAAGATTAAATCTTTGTCAATTACCATCAGACCATTAGATCAACTTTTATTTGAAAATTTCTATCAATTTCAACTAATGAAAAGGGAAAAACTACAAGTATCCCATTACAAAACACTTAGGACGTGTTTGGTACAGATTTATAAAACTGTTTTCAAAAATTATTTTTTATTGTTTTTAAAACATATTCTTTTTCCTTATTTTTATTTTTTAATAAAATTTAAATAGTTGTTTGGTAGGTCTGTTTTCAAAAACACATTTTCAAAGTAAGTTATAAGTTAAAAACAGATTTAAAACATTTAAGAAAGAAAAATAGAAAATTAAGAAAATGATTAATAGTTGTTTTTGTTTTTTTGTTTTCAAAACTAAAAACAGACAAAAAACATTTTCGGAAATCATAGCTACCAAACACGTTTTCTTGCGTTTTCTATTTTCTTTAAAACATACCCTTTTCCTTGTTTTCATTTTCTAATAAATTTTAAAAAGTTGTTTGGTAAGACTGTTTTCAAAAACACATTTTTTAAAAATTAGTTATAAGTTAAAAACAAATAGAAAACATTTAAGAAAAAAAAAGAAAACAAAAAAAATGATAAATAGTTGTTTTTCATTTTTTTTGTTTTCAAAAACAAAAAATAGACATAAGACATTTTTGGAAATCATAGCTACCGAACATGTTTTGTTGCGTTTTCTTTTTTATTTGAAAAACAATAATTAGGTTATTACTTATTAACATCAATTGAAGAAATTGAAGATTGTAAAAATTAAAGAAGAAGAACAAGAAAGGAAGGTAGAAGAAGGAATTAGTTGATGCCTTAGTCATTTGAAGAAGATGAAAATGAAACTAGATCTTAATTAGGGTGATTATCTAATTTTCTCTCGCGGGAATGAATGGATTATCTGATATTCTCTCCTGGGGTTTGGGAATGAATGGGATTATCGGCCGGGTAAATAAATCTAAAGGAAGGTACATTACACGGGCTCAATTGATTTGTCATCTAAAACCATTAATCGAAAAATAAATTTTTTGTACTGTGAAAGAAAGATAGTATTTTTTTGTTTACCCATGAAAATTATGAAAAAATAGGTTTTTTTTATTACCCACAAAGGAGAGATAGATTTTTTTTATTCAAGTATGTTTTTATACCCGTGAAATATTTGTGTTGTTACTCAAGGTATTACTTTTTTTACCTAGGAAACTAACAAATTGGGTGATTTTTTTCTTTCTTTTTTTTAAAACGAAGGCCTTCAAAAAGGCTAAAGGTCTGCCTCAACTATCAGTTTAAGTCAGATATGAGGAACATACCAAAACATAGACGTTGAGTTGGACTTAGCCCATTGGGCCAAAGAGTGTGCCATAAAATTATAGGATCGAGGTTGAAAGGAAACTTACAGACAACTAGAAGTAATGTATTAGGATGCAGCGCTTCGATTCATAAGAAACTACCCTATATTTCTTGTTTGTTTTCATGTTTCTCCTTGATATGAATAAATAAATAAATAAAATAAAATGAAAAATGAAAAATTCCATCATACCTTTTGATGTAAACTGATATGTGTGAGGGCAACATCTTGCTACTTGAAATCTATCACATACACAACCTTTTTTGTCCGCATCCCATTTTTCCATAATTCTTTCCCTTAACTTAGATTTCTTGTCAATTCTTGCTTTCTTATCTTTTAAAATTGAAAAACAATAATTAGGTCATTACTTATTTACATCAATTGAAGAAATTGAAGATTGTAGAAATTAAAGAAGAAGAACAAGAAAGGAAGGTAGAAGAAGGAATTACCTGATGCCTTAGTTATTTGAAGAATATGAAAAGGAAACTAGATCTAAATTGGGGTGATTATCTGATTTTCTCTCGTGGGAATGAATGTGATTATCTGATTTTCTCTCGTGGGGTTTGAGAATGAATGGGATTATCGGGCGGGTAAATAAATCTAAAGGAACGTGCATTACACGGGCTCAATTGATTTGTCATCTAAAAACCATTAATCGAAAAATAAATTTTTTGTACAGTGAAAGAAAGATAGTATTTTTTTTGTTTACCCATGAAAATTGTGAAAAATAGGTTTTTTTTTATTACCCGTTAAGGAAATATAGATTTTTTACTCAAGATATGTTTTTTATACCCGTGAAGTATTTATTTTTGTTACTCAAGGTGTGACTTCTTTTACCTGTGAAAGTAACAAATTGGGTGATTTTTTTTCTTCTTATTTTTAAACGAAGGCCTCCAAAAAGGGTAAAGGTATGCCTCAACTATCGGTCTAAGCCAGATAAGAGGAACATACCATAACATAAACGCAAAGTTGGACTTAGCCCATTGGGCCAAAGAGTGTGCCATAAAATTACAGGACCGAGGCTGAAAGAAAAATTTACAGACAACTAAAAGTAATGCGTTAAGATGCAGCGCTTCGATTCAAAGGAAACTACTATATATTGTTATTTGTTTTCATGTTTCTCCTTGATATAAAATAAATAAATAAATAAAATGAAAAATAAAAAATTCCATCATACCTTTTGATGTGAACTGATATGTGTGAGGGCATCATCTTGCTACTGGAAATTGACTTATCACATACACACCATTTTTTCTCCACCTCCTATTTTCCCATAATTCTTTCCCTTTTCTTGTCAATTCTTGTTTTCTTATCTCTTAAAATTGAAAAAAATAATTAGTTATTACTTATTAACATCAATTGAAGAAATTGAAGATTGTAGAAACTAAAGAAGAAGAACAAGAAAGGAAGGTAGAAGAAGGAATTACCTGATGCCTTAGTCATTTGAAGAAGATGGAAAGGAAACTAGATCTGAATTAGGGTGATTATCTGATTTTCTCTCGCGTGAATAAATGAGATTATCTGATTTTCTCTTGTGGGGTTTGGGAATGAATGGGATTATCGGGGTGGGTAAATAAATCTAAAGGAACGTGCGTTGCACGAGCTCAATTGATTTGTCATCTAAAAAAAAATTAATCGAAAAATAAATTTTTTGTACAGTGAAAGAAAGATAATATTTTTTTGTTTACCCATGAAAATTGTGAAAAAAATAGATTTTTTTTTACTACCCGTAAAGGAAAGATAGATTTTTATTATTCAAGATATGTTTTTTATACTCGTGAAGTATTTATTTTTGTTACTCAAGGTATTACTTTTTTACCTGTGAAAGTAACAAATTGGGTAATTTTGTTTTGTTTTTTTAAACGAATGCCTTAAAAAAGGCTAAAGGTCTGCCTCAACTATCGGTCTAAGCCAGATAGGAGGAACATACCAGAACATAGACGCAGAGTTGGACTTAGCCCATTGGGCTAAAGAGTGTGCCACATAATTACAGGACCGAGGATGGAAAGAAAATTTACAGACAACCAGAAATAATGCGTTAGGATGCAGCGCTTCGATTCATAGGAAACTACCCTATATTATTGTGTGTTTTCATATTTCTCATTGATATAAAATAAATAAATAAAATAAAAAATAAAATATTCCATCATACCTTTTCATGTGAAATGATATGCGTAAGGGCAGCATCTTGCTACTTGAAATTGACTTATCACATACACATCATTTTTTATCCACCTCCTATTTTTCCATAATTCTTTCCCTTAACTTAGATTTCCTGTCAATTCTTGTTTTCCTAAGTACGTGTTTAGTACCGTTTTATAATACTGTTTTCAAAATTCATTTTCTAGTGTTTTTAAACATACATTTTTTTCCTTGTTTCCATTTTCTAATGAATTTTAAAAAGCTGTTTGGTAGGTCTGTTTTCAAAAACACATTTTTCAAAAACACATTTTTCAAAAGTTAGTTATAAGTTAAAAACAGATTTAAAACATTTAAGAAAGAAAAAGAAAAAATTAAGAAAATGATTAATAGTTGTTTTTGTTTTTTTGTTTTCAAAAACAAAAAACAGACAAAAAACATTTTCAGAAATCATAGCTACCAAACGCGTTTTCTTTTGTTTTCTATTTTCTTTAAAACATAACTTTTTCCTTGTTTTTATTTTCTAATAAATTTTACAAAATTGTTTGGTAGGACTTTTTTTCAAAAACACATTTTTCAAAAGTTAATTATAAGTTAAAAACAAATAGAAAACGTTTAAGAAAGAAAAAAAGAAAACAAAGAAAATGATAAATAGATGTTTTCGTTTTTTTGTTTTCAAAAACAAAAAATAGACATAAAACATTTTCGGAAATCATAGCTACCAAACGCGTTTTTTTGCGGTTTTTTTTTTATTTGAAAAACAATAATTAGGTTATTACTTATTAACATCAGTTGAAGAAATTGAAGATTGTAAAAATTAATGAAGAAGAACAAGAAAGGAAGGTAGAAGAAGGAATTACCTGATGCCTTAGTCATTTGAAGAAAATGAAAAGGAAACTAGATCTGTTTTGGGGTGATTATCTTATTTTCTCTCGTGGGGTTTGAGAAGGAATGGGATTATCGGGGCGGATAAATAAATCTAAAGGAACTTTCATTACACGGGCTCAATTGATTTGTCATCTAAAAACCATTAATCGAAAAATAAATTTTTTGTACTGTGAAAGAAAGATAGTATTTTTTTGTTTACCCATGAAAATTATGAAAAAATAGGTTTTTTTTATTACCCACAAAGGAGAGATAGATTTTTTTTATTCAAGTATGTTTTTATACCCGTGAAATATTTGTGTTGTTACTCAAGGTATTACTTTTTTTACCTAGGAAACTAACAAATTGGGTGATTTTTCTTTCTTTTTTTTAAAACGAAGGCCTTCAAAAAGGCTAAAGGTCTGCCTCAACTATCGGTCTAAGCCAGATAGGATGAACATACCAAAACATAAATACAGAGTTGGACTTAGCCCATTGGGCCAAAGAGTGTGCCACAAAATTACATAATCGAGGCTGAAAAGAAACTTTACAGAAAACTAGAAGTAATGCGTTAGAATGCAGCGTTTCGATTCATAGGAAACTACACTATATTGTTGTTTGTTTTCATGTTTCTTCTTGATATAAAATAAATAAATAAATAAAATAAAATAAAAAATTCCATCATACCTTTTGACGTGAAATGATATGTGTAAGGGCAACATCTTGCTACTTGAAATTGACTTATGACATACACAACCTTTTTTGTCCACCTCCCATTTTTCCATAATTCTTTCCCTTAACTTAGATTTCTTGTCAATTCTTGATTTACTTTAGGGCGTGTTTGGTATCGTTTTATAAAACTATTTTAAAAAATCATTTTCTAGTGTTTTTAAAACATATCTTTTTTCCTTGTTTTCATTTTCTAATAGATTTAAAAAAAAATATTTGGTAGGTCTGTTTTAAAAAACACATTTTTTCAAAAGTTAGTTATAAGTTAAAAACAAATATAAAATATTTAAAAAAGAAAAAAAAGAAAAAAATAAAATGATTAATAGTTGTTTTTGTTTTTTTGTTTCCAAAAACAAAAAACAGACAAAAAAACATTTTCGGAAATCATGGCTACCAAACACGTTTTCTTGTGTTTTCTATTTTCTTTAAAATATACCCATTTTCCTTGTTTTCATTTTCTAATAAATTTTAAATAAGTTGTTTGGTTGGATTGTTTTTAATAACACATTTTTCAAAAGTTAGTTATAAGTTAAAAACATATAGAAAACATTTAAGAAAGAAAAAAAAACAACGAAAATGATAAATAGTTGTTTTTGTTTTTTTGTTTCAAAAACAAAAAACAGACATAAAACAGGCACTCCTTTGGGTCTATTCCAGTTGGTGAATCCGAAAGGAATTAATTCATAGCTACCAAATGCTTTTCCTTGCGTTTTCTATTTTATTTGTTTTATAAAGCGGAAAATATTTTTATAAAACGATACCAAACACACCCTTAGACTTTCAATCCTGCGTCCATCGTTGATCGCGAAAATTACATGCTCGTGACTTGTCCTCTCCCGGTGATTCTTTATGTATTTTCCGAATGTTATTCGTGTTTGGTACTTACACCTTGTTTGTTTGGATCTGACTCGGTTCGAGTAAGATGTCATTTGTTTTTTTATTTTTCTAATACCTGACTCGAGATTAGATTTGGCTCATACATTTAACTCGGAATTATTTGAGTCAAGTACCATTTATTGGGCACATATTTGATTTGATTAAAAAAAATTATATAAATTTATTATTTAATAATTTTTGAGTCAGATCCAGATATAACAAGTAGGATTCAGAAGAATCAGTTGAATCAGAAACAGAAAAAAACGGCCTCAATAAAAAAAGGGAAAGCAAATAAAATGGAAAACATTGCAAAACAGATAAAATGTATATGCATGCATAGTTTCAATCACTTAAAGATAAGAACTATTGAACAAAAACAGATGCCAAGGCCTATTGTATATTATAGTTAATACCCATAATCATATACAAATTCAGAAACACCAACCATGGCTGAAAGAACTTGAGATATAATGAAAAAACTACCACCTAAGATTGTTATAATAAGAATTGCAGTGACAGGGTTTTTCAACAGCTCCAATATTGGTTGAAATATGGTGTAAATAACACCAGTACTCACTGTTACAATATACAAACTATATCTTCTCATATTATCCCAGAACTCTTCCATTAAAGGTCCCTCTGGACCCAAAGCCAAAGCCTTCTGATCATCCATTCCAACAACTAGTATTGCCACCCCAAGTGTTACTGCACCCAATATAACAACTCTTGATAACCCATTTTCATCATTTGAGGTGGTGGATTTTTTTGAAGGTACTGGATTTTGAAGCTTCTTGATTATTGTTGCTGCTTTTCTTGTTGTAAGAAGATTTGCTGGTTTTTGTGGTGGGGGTGAATTTGAAAGAGATGATGGTTTGGTTCTAAATGGAAGTAGATGAAGAAATTTAGTAGTAGTAGTTGGAGTTTTAAGATTAGTCTGTATGGGTAATGAGAATTCAGGCCTGAATGTAGAGGCTTTCATGATTCTCTTTGAGAAGCTCACTGCAGAGTTTTTTTCTCACTCACTCTCTACTATAGCACTAGGAGGAGCAAGTGGTTATAATTTTCTCTCGACTCTCATCTTATCTTGAACAAAAAAAATCTTAAAGATAGTTTTCTTATATGACAGTGTTACCCTTTTTTGTGCAGTTTCCTTGTCAAAAATGCCTGTATGGAGAGCACAAGTACAGCATGCTGTGTGGGGTTGTGGCATTTACATTTGGTCATGTATCCGGCGAGTCCGATTTTGTGCACACTCTCTGACGAATGAGGGACGAAATTCTTAGCATGCGTAATTGTGGGACCATCCGTTAAACACTTAACCAATGAAATGAACATGTCAAATTAAGACTGGCACTGGCACTGGCATTTTTACCTATGGTCCTGTATCTAGAAGCATATCAGTGAGATTATTCTTGCTATTAGTTGCCACATATATTAAGGTACACCTTGCTTGGCATGATTCTGATTTGTAATCCTCGACTGTGATCTCAATTGACAGATGCACATAATAAAATGACTACCTCTCTTCTCCCATGGATGTAAGCTATAAGCCGAGCCGAACCGAACCACATGATTCTGGGAGAAAAGTAAAACTGCAAACCGTCTGCACAAAACAGTGCTTGGCGTTTCGCGACAAGGGAAATGTTCAAATTTGGCCAACAAAACTGAGGATTAAAAAGTGCCTTGGATGGTTTGAAGTGAACCTTATATTGCAGCATGAAAAGAGGACCAAAGTATGATGTTACCAACAAATCATGTTCATCTCTATTTTACAACACAAGTATTCAACTGTGCCATCTGTTTTAAACTCAGACATTCAATACTTCTTCAAGGGTAATAAAACGTCCTTTCTGTATCGAGAGCTGTGCTGCAACACCAATGGCAACAGAGAGCAACCCATCTTGCAACCCCACCACCATAGCACAGTCTCGTTCGACAGCATCACCACCTTCCTGATGATGCTGATGAATGATAGATGACCTAACAGCAGATAACAAGTTAAGGTGTTCCAAATAGCTTGATCCGTGATGGAGTCCGTCATATCTGATGAGAAAAAGCAACATAAGAGAATCTCCAATGTAGAAGTCTTAAAAACTAAATAGCATGCTTGCATTGACCTTCTTAGAGGGTTAATGTCAAGTTACTTTAGCTGGCATTAATTTTGAGCCCATAAATCTCTGAATTTCAATAGCTAATACCGCATACGTACTTTATCCGCTTATCCCCGGCTTTCATAGTTTCAACTCCATCTCTCCCGTTCGTTCGTGTACCCACACGAACAATACTCTCTGGAACAAAGGCTTCGCCCTGTTGTTACCTTTTTTAGTGAGTCACCAATTTCATAGATATTACATACAGTTAAATTAAGACTCTCATACATGTAACGAGAATGTAATATCATAGTAGACAGCATCTCATTTCCATGTTAACCGAGTAGCAAATAGGAGGACTCCGATTATTGAGGAAGTGCAGAAAAGATAATTTGCCATTTGTAGGCCCTGTATAGCAAGACTGGGAACATCCTTGTCCTTGCACCTTGCTTGTCAAAGTATTCATCAAACATAAAATATTTAAACATGCTGCTATCGAGCTAAGCTAGGTGAAAGTCGAAAGATGCAAGCAGAGGTGAAATGGTAACATAGGGCAAGTGGGTAAGTACGCTCAACAGGGTGTCAAAAAAAAAGAAATTCAACAGCACTTGCAACAAAAGAGAGTTTCATGATAGTTTAATGAATTTGATAGACCAACAACATCAACCACTTCAATTTAGATATCATGATGGTTCCTTTAGAAAAGAAATGTAGAAGACAACGTTGAAATTTTTGTTCAGCAGAACAGGAAAAAAGCATGCCTTTCCTACTTTATAAATTTGTTTTCAATTTGATCACTGAACAGCTTTCAGATTTCCAGAGGTCTTGAAATCAAACTGTGGAAAAAACTGTATGGGATTACAAATTGTTAACCTCACCAAAGGAAGACTTCCGAGTTGTCGCATCCAATGTTTTATTTTGGACTACAAGGTTGCCTATTACTGTGATATGAATGTTGTTCTGTTTTCAAAGCATTTGCATGCTTAGTAATCCAAATGAAAGTACATTGATATTGGGATCTAGTTCTGCAAAAATCTTAATAGTTTTCGAACATTTGACCCTTCAAATTCTTAGCTACTAAGAGTATCCTAATTCTCCTAGTTTACAAAGAATATTATAAAAAGCAGTAAAGCACCGAACTAGATGATTTTATTCATTGGCTTTATTAGTTACTCAATGCCTCCGATATGCACACGGTACATCCAAAAGAGCCAGCAGGCATAGTATATGTAGTAGACGAACAGTATGAAATCTCATAACAAGAAAATGAAGAACTAACCCTGTAACACAAGGTGGTGTTTCGTACTACTCTCAGCTGAAACTCAAGGACAAATAAAGGGTGTGCAAACTGGACAATTGCAGCAGAATTCAGGAACATTCCTAGGAAAAGATCGAGCAAGAAAATAGAAAGAGAACTAAGTGAATTACCTTACCAACATCACCAACAACAGATATCTCTTGCTCATTCTTACTCCCTTCAGCAAACATGCAAAGGTCTAGCATGCCTCGAGAACCATTGTCAAATTCAACAATGACATATGCATTATCGATAATGTCGGGGACCTGTTTCAAGAGTAGAGTTGTGAAGCAATGAAGTGAGACTCACTACCATATTAATTGTATGCATAAGAATCTCAAAACTAGTTAAACAAAGAAAATTCAAAATTTGTATAATACAACAAAAAGAGATTCTAAATTACTATATTCACGAATCTCTATCCATTTTTAGGTCATGGGTCACATGAGGCCTCTACTCTACCGTAACTGTAAGTGTCAATGTTCCTAGATTTTGTTGCTGGATCACTGTAAGCATATTCTAAACTAGATACTCTTATACCTTTCCGTCATAAATTTCATCTTTGTGATTAACATCTATAGCTCCAGAAGCCATGACACGTACTGGCATTGCACCAACAAACAGCATCATCAAATCAAAAAAGTGACAGCACTTCTCAACCAGAGTTCCTCCTGTGTTTTCATTGAATCGATTCCAGTCGTTCACCTGTTACAAGCATAAGAGTTCATCACTAGTAGGCAAATCCTTCGAAAACAAAGAAACATAAATAAGAGTAAGTAGCAAAATTATTATACCTTAACCAGAAAGGGAAACCGATGTTCTCGAATAGACACCATTTTGACTTGTCCAATTGTTCCATTTTGCACAACATCTATTAACTTTGCTACCGGAGGCATGTACCTATATTCTAACCCAACTTGAACCAACATATCTGGCCGCTTTCTAGCCGCCTCGATCACCTTTATTCATGAATACTACGCCTTCATTTCATATTCAAATACATATGAATTTTAACAAAATATCTGAAAAATCCCACCAGGAAGATAGATACATAGATAGATAACTGACCGTTTTGCAATCAGCAACATTAGTACATAATGGCTTCTCAACAAGTATGTGATGTGGTTTAGGATGTCTAATAATATCCATAAGAATTTGAAAATGAGTCATGTTTGGTGTAGACACAATCACAACATCACATAGTCCACTATCTAGTAATTCTTCGTGTCCCGAAAAAACCTAACAATAAATGATTAGAATGATATTGCTTACATTAGCAGATTATCATTAAAAAAAATAAAAAAAATTTCAATGGAATGATTTACCTGTGGAAACCAGTTGAACTGAGAATTGGCTATTTGTAAAGCATGTTGTTGACTAGGGATGTGCGGATCAGCAATACAGACTAGAGATATGGCTTCTTGTTGTTGTTGGAGATGACCAAGATTTATTAGATGTTCTCTTCCCATCATTCCTACTCCTACAATTCCATACTTCACAACTCCTCCTCCTACTGACCTCTTTTTCTTCGTTATCGGATTCTCCATCTCCATCTCCATCTCCATCTCCTTCTCCTTCTCCTTCACCTTCACCTTCTCCTATCTTCATTTTCAGTGTAATATAGAGAGAGAGAATGCAGTTGGAAAGACTGGTGACTCACTCAGTAATTATTTCTTTCTGTGGTTCTTCATAAAATATCCAACAGTGGAATTACTATGATGACAACTATTTGGAGGGATATGTATCAAGTACAAATAACCGTCTTCATTCATTGAAAATATGTTGTAAGAATACTCATTGAAGATGTGTTGTAAAATAATATGTCTATAACTTACGCTTAAAACAAACTTATTTCAATCTTTAAAGTAAACAAACTTATTTCAATCTTTAAAGTAAGGTAGGGATGAAGAGTAAAACCAGATACATAATAATTTTTTCGTTTCGATAAAAATATTATTATTATTTTATATATTAAAATAAAAAACTAATAATAATATTTTTATTGAAATAGAAAAAATGAAAAAATATATATCTCGACTAGTCTTATTTTTTATCCCTATTTTACTTTAAAGATTAAAGATAAGCTTATTTTAAGTGTAAGTTATAAACAGGCCTCACAAGGAATAATTAGGTTAAGATCATGTGTATCTTTGTATTCTTTGAAATGGCATAAGCAAAATGAGCTACTAATATTAGATGAGTTTGGAATTCAGTCCAGGAAAGGGGCAAAGCCAGGTTTTAAGAAATAGGTGGGAAAAAGGGGTGCAAAAGGAAAAATTGGTTTAAAATTGACTAAAATGGCTCACCCACCCTTCCATGTGGCTCAGCCCCTGGTCCAGGAGCCCAATCATTTGTCTTGAACGAAGGCAGGGAGGCAAAGGCATGTGTTCTATCAGTACGAACAGTTCGTTATCCCAAGAAAAACAAGAACAAAAAAATATCTTACCAAAACACAAAGCCAAGATAAAGCACCAACAGAAGCATATGCTGGAATCACACTATGATAACTATTATTTTGTTTCATTTTACAAAATTTCTGAAATATATCAACCACAATTAACGCAAATCGAACCACCACGGAAACTAGCCGCAGTTTGAGCCAGACAGACAAATCACTTTTTCTTTTCTTTTCTTTTCTACAATAGATTTATATGTAAACAGGCTTAACATCATTAGGACCAAAACTAGCAGCACAGGTCATACACCTGCGGTGTCGAGTTTCAAGAATTTTCTGGACACAAGTGCCACAGAAGAGGTGGTAGCATTTAGTGATGACAACCTGAAATAGCCAAAACAAGAACAAAAGAAGTGAGTCACAGCATCCATTGATAAGTTGAAAGTAGCAAAAAAGAATATAAAAACAAAAATGACAAGTGCAACACCCGGATCCATTTCCTACAAACAATCTTTTATTCTAATATGGCAATTTTTAGACTCAAAACGAGATGCAACTCAAGGCAGATGCTTGATGTGAATATCACAGAGTTGTTCAGTTCATTTTAGGTGTCGATAAAGTACTGATTCAAATAATACAGATGATCATAGCAAAAAATTAGAAAGGATAACTGGAATTAACTACGGTTGTATACAGACTATCAGCAAAGACTAGGTCTTTCAGACAAGCAGTATTTAAGGAAATGAACTCCCCAAGTCACTTCAACCACTGATTGTAGGCTAAACTACTATGGATTAGAGCAGTATTTGTTGATGAGCTAAACAAAAACACATATTTTGTAAAGTGTATAAAAATGTTTACCTCTTTTGGCCTTTCATGGCAGATACCACACTTGAGTATGTCCCGATACTCTTTAGCTTCTTTTTGAAGCTTTTCTAAGATAGAAGACCCCTGAGCATGTGCATCAAGACGATCAGCCTTCCTTGTCACGGAATCAAACTCTTCCTCGACCCTTTTCTTGGAGAATCTGAAAAAATATAAAAGGACTTAAGTCAGAGCAGCTGCTAGTTAATTTGTATGAGGGAAGATTAACTTTTATAGCATTAGTTCATAACTTATAAGATATGGCAAACCTTTCATTCACTAGCTCGATTTGCAGCTCCGCAACAGTCATTCTGATTTTTTCAACCTTGGAATGTGATTTTGAGAGCGACTCCCTCAGACGTTGCGAGTCTCTTCTGACATCTAACAGTCTTTTTTGCGTATTTTCCAAAACGGTGGAGGTCTGACACCTATCCTCCCCAACTTTCTGAACCTGTTCTGAACACAATTTCAACTGCAGAGCAAGTAAGCATCAATGGATTAGTCATAAAATATAAGGAGAGGACATATTTTATACGAGAAATCCTATGCACCAGTGATATCTATGTACCTGATCACTTAAACGTGCTCCTTTCAGTTCATAATAGCTCAGAGATGCATTGGCTTGCTGCAACTCTTTTTCCTTGTTTTGTTTTTCCAAGCACAAGGTATCCTGCAATTGTCTTGCCTTGAAACCTTCCAAAACAAGCTGGACACGAGACAAGTGTGATCAACTAACTAGATCATCCTTTCAGAAACAAAAGCACATAAAAAAGAAAAAAGTAACAAGAGAAATGCAAGTTAGTGCAAGCCCGCAACACCAGGAATGGCAACTTTTGCACGTCACATTATAGACTTCACTAATTTTCATTGTTTTTAATCAGTCTACACCAGTCTTATTTTCTCATTTCTACAGGAACTAGACTTAGGGATTTTGAACATGCTGATACTAGGTAGGCATGACTCAACAACCATCTAGGATACGACAGTTCAGTGACTATGGTGATTTTGATAGCACTTGACATGCCCTAAACTCAAACCATCCACAGTATCGTACATTATAAACACGAAATATACGTGAAAATAAAAAACAAACAACAAAAATGTATATAATTCTCTTCATGACTAAGTGCAAGATAAAATTAAGCACCTTAATGTTATAATCATCTCTCTCAGTAATTTGCTGCAATAGCTGCTGGTTTTGAGTCTGCATATCTTCGTATGCCTGCCCAATTGTCTGCAAGTACAGTAAGTCGGACTCAGTAAAAAGTCTTGTTTTTAACTTAAATATATCCCATACACAGCAAACAGACCTCAATTTCCGATAGGTAGGCCTCTCCCTCTTCATGCTTGGATTTCAGAACTTCAGAAAGGTTGGACGCATCCCTAATTCAGGGGGGAAATTAGTAATGTAATGTGGTATTCGTTGTACTATATCTTCTTTCATTATGAGAAAACATATGTTAACAGCACGGAAAATACATATATATGAAATGTCCTTAAACATGAGCAAACACATTAAAGAGAAAGCTAGCTTTCGTACCAAACTAACGAACCATGTAATTATCCATAAAAGAGAACTTTTAACAAAACAATATTTTCTTACTTACAGTTATTCATAGGTGCCAAAATTTAATAATCTTTGGGGAAGAATATTGCATGATCAATCATATATTGTGAACTTGGAATTAAAAACATTTTACTCCTGAACTTGTCAAATTGTTGACGATTTGTGTATTTAGATGGAAAAACCCAAGATTTTCCCATGACTGCAATTTCAAAGATATGTAAAGTGACAACCTAGCCTTATATGAGATAAGATTTAACAATATGAGAACAAATAATCTACATATAAGATTACATTTAACGAAACAAATTTTTCTCAACTCTAAACTTATGAAAAATGCATACTCTTCTAAAAATCAAGCTATAGACAAATTGTGTGCTTTAGAGTCACCTTTGATTGAATAAACTAAAGTTTTATCACGACTCGACGTAAAGTGAGAACGTACAAGATAGGTTTTGTGACAACCAGCAAGCAAAACCGGCTTTCCATGAGAGGTTATTAGGTCTATTGATATTCCTACCCTATTCACCAAAGTCAATCGTTTTTTTAGTTTTATCAATTTCATTGTTAATCCTCCAATTGATATAGAGGGGGTATTCGTGAACCTAGTATGTGCATCCCTACTTTACAGAACAATAATCTCTCTGATTCCATTGTTTCCACATCTGCAGCTAGGGGTTTGCATTTGGGACCACATTTATAAATAACAAATCGAGACAGAGAACTACCTTTTAAAAAGCAGAATTGCATATCATCTCTTTTAGATGTAAAAAAATAAATAGTATAGCTATATGATCGTTTTGCTATTTCACAAAGTACAGTAGGATCTATTTTTGCAAGTATCACATCGATATTATGGGAACAAAGAAGAAGAAAACCAACCTTCTAGAAACTTCGAACTTTTGTCTGAGGTCAGCTATCTTAGCTTCTGCTGTAGCTAGCCGTTGTTGTGATACAGCTTCAGCTTTGTTTGCTTCCTTAACACGCAACTCCAAGCCATGTTCATCAAGAGAAGATTTTAGACTTTGAACTCGTGACCATGCCTGGTATTCTAAGTCTCTAGCCTCAACAACATCCCTGCAACCCAGAAAAGATCATGCTCAAACAAACATATCACTATTCTGAAACCCATATTTGCATTTGACCAACCATTAACAAAGAAATTGCAACTGTCGTAAGATATCAATCAACCCCAACGTATGAATGAAGATCATCGCAAAAAGATATTCACCAACAGCAATACATAAGGCAAGAGTAAGGAAATTCTGCCAATAAATTTTTCCAGTCATTATCTCACGAAAAGAGTTAGCGAGAGTTGAAATTGAAACAAACTCGACCTTAAACTCACTAGCGCTGGAAATCTAACAATTTTATGCAAGTACTGCAAGGTTAATGTATGTAACCTTTAGCACTATGAAAGCTTTTACAAGTCAAAAGTGCAACAACCTACACCCCTGAGATGAGCAAAACCCCAAGAAGTCTAAAAGTCTAAAACCACAATTCTACGGGAAGTCAGGAACACTTTCTTTTGGTTTTCATAACTTCCATCTCTAGGTCGATTGGGTTCCTAGGATATGTAGGTGACCAAGTAGTGCTCCCAACCAACATATTGGTACCGACAACTTTCATTGGATGTAGGAAAATGTCTTCTGAATACAAAGAGAGACCAATTTGGAAAAGTAAAGCAAAGACATGTCTAACACTAATTCTACATCTTGACAGAAGGCTAAAATCATCTTAACTCTTCTTGCGAAACAAACAAATTGAACCAGCCTTGGCACTGACCCATCATAAATATAGTTGATAAAAGTTCTCCAAGGAATTTTACTCAATCAGCTGAAGGAAAAGAAAGAAAAGAGAAGAAAAGTACACACAGAAAACGACAAGGAATGCAGGAAAAGAAAAATCACAATGAGTTAACTAGAAAACCATGTAACTGATCTTACCTTGAATCAGTTGATTCACGTCTATACATTTCTAGAAATAGTTTCAACTCTTGAACACTCTCCTTCAGATCATGAACCTGCAGCAAACAGGATAGATCACATGAAAATACTAACACAGGACTCTTTAAGCCCAAACAACAGAAGACAGCATGAAGGATAACTGCGTGGTCACTTAAAATTTCGTATTCGAGTTAGTAATCACTTAACACCCAATAAATAAACAAAAGTGAAGAAAACATTTGGAGTTTTTTTTATAGTGCCATTCTGCAATATTTATGTTCATATGATGCACATTTCATGTCTTATACACAAAGGAACAATTTTCACAATTAGTCACAAGAATCACACAATTTCTCATAACAAAGCTGATATACTGCCTTTTCCACAATGACAGCTTTTCTGTGGAGTAAGGAAAGAATCGATGTTCCCAAAGAATGTCAGTAATCCAGGAAATATATGGAAGGCATTTACGAAGAGTCACATAACTTAATCAATTGCCAGTCAGGCTCCCGCTGAATTTAGTATGGACTACCACTTGCTTCTCAATGAAGAAAGGCCAATAATTAAGCTCGAGTGTAACCAAACTATAATGACAAGGAACATCAGATGAATGGATCAAACCCCAACTTTGAATATCTAACGAATACTTTCCAAGACAAACCTCTTCAAGGTTCATTCCAATTCTATATGTGAAGTCCTCACAAGTACTCCAAATTCTTATTCAGCTTCCTGAAGACTTCGACACAATTATTTTAACGCAAGATCTCCTCCTCTCTAATTCTCACTAGAATAACTCTCTAGAACAGCTCCATTAGAGCTGTAACAGCTATATTAGATTGCAACAATGGTGTACATACCTAGTAAATCTCTGGTTTTACAGGATTCAGTCCCCACAGCATGGTTAAATGCCATATCCAAGCTAGAAATGCACATAAAACGCTGTGACCATATCGTCAGTTCTACACTACAACGTAAGCCTAATTTGCTTGTTCTCTTAATATAAAAAAAATTCTTCCACTAGGTCTATCGCATAGAGCATTGCTTATCCAATGCTGATTCATAAACTAAAAGAAAATGAATTTTGAGGACCAGCATTAAATCAATTATAGACATAGTAGTCAGTGACGGTGGACATTAGAATAAAAAAAAAATCACAGAAAGAAATAATACCGTAGATTTCAGTGTAAGTATTTCAGCATTCTGATCAGCAGATCTTGCAGACAGCGTATTTAGCTCATTTACCTGTGCAAGGTATCACATGTATTAGCACCTTCACATGCGCATCAACAAGTCAATATTGCATACACACCAATAGTACTTACTTTCCTATCAAGAATACTAGACAGTGACTGAGCTTCAGCTCTCAATGAATGAACCTCTAACGCAGCCTCTTTGTATTCACTCAGTTGGTCTTGCATAGTGCGCATTTTCTTTGGAAATGAAGAGAGCAATGCTTTAAACTCTGATATTATTTCTTTCCTACCTGGAAGAGAAGTCCACAGCTGTCAATCTAAGAACTAACACCCAAGAAAATTAAATTAGTACACATCTAGTGATCAGCATCAGACATATACACCTGCAAATCGCACCTGGTTCTCCTGAAGCCTCTTCTAATTTAATCTCAAACAGATTTCTTTGATCAAACTGTTTATGCAACTCCTTTTCAAGATCATGTATCCAAGAATCGGCAACTGAAGCAGCTCTTCGAGAAACATCGGCCACATCTGCTTTCACAGTTAAATCTGCTTCTCTCCAGGCAAAATTATCCTTCTCCACCTACAAAAATTGAGATATTAAAGTAATAAATTAGATCAAAAAATGAAGGAAGCAAAGAAACAAAATAATCAGCAAAATCAAATCAAAATGACACACCTGTAGTTTTTCCAACATGGCTCGACATCGGATCATTTCGTCTCTTGATTTCTCAAGCTGATCACTTAGCAGAAGGTAGGCTTTGGATGAGCTGATGTAATTCAAATCCTTCATAGTGCTCTGTTAATAGGCACTAAAACTTAAACCGACGGAGTGCAAGTAGAACAGTATAAATAACCAACTTTTATTGCATGTAAACAGACATAGTACAAACCACAAAATCTATAACGAATTTTAACCTGCAATCCAGATAACTTCTTCAGAATTTTTATTCTTTCCTCGTGAAGATTCTGGACTTCTAGCAGCCGAGATGAAGCCAACTCCTGTGCAGTACCTCAAATCAAAACATCTAATAGTCAGCTTACATTCAAAACTTTAGCAAATCATAAGCTATGAAGAGGGAGATTGAAAAATACCATTAACTCCTTTAGCGTACCCTCCATGTCCTGTATATCTTTTTGCTTGTCCCTTGTCTTCTCCACAGAAACATGTTTATTACCAAAATTTAAGACAGGAATAGATAAGCCTCGGGAGGCATCTTTCCGTGCTTTCAGAATTGCCAACTGGGAGTTGCTTTCTTCCAGCTCCCTTATAGTACTGTCCAGATCCCCTTCAAAATAATATAACCAAAGAAGCGGCATCACTAAAATAACCATTTCAAACTGCTCTTCAACCACAACACAACCATTAAAAGGTATAACTTGGAGAAGCCAAACACAATGGCTTAGTAATTCAAGTATTCTAACCATATCTAATACTTCCTCTGTTTCAGCAAAAGTGTTACTATCACTTTTTCATTTTAGTCTAAAAATAGGCCAAAATAAAAAAGTGATAATAACACTTTTGCTGAAACGGAGGTAGTATTACAAAGGGCAAACAAAACTAACAATTTGATGAGAGTAAATTAGATAATTTTCCACAAAGAAATTAGCAACGGAGATATGTAAACTGATGTGCTCCCAACATTAAAGATGCAGTAGCCAGTAGAAGAACTGAAATCAACTTTCAGAATAAGAAGTTCAAGAAAATTGTAAGTACAAGGTAGTGAAGAAGGTGGGATGGCAAAATCATTACCAGACAAGCATTTCAATTCCGCTTTATTCCTTGTGGCAGTATCTCGGTGGTTTTGCACTTCATGTGAGACTGATTTATGCTTTAAGTGATGGTTTTCAAAAGCTGCTCTCATGCTATTAACCTCCACTATCAAATCAGTTGAAGTCTTTCGAATATCGGGATCTAAAGAAATTGTAACAGGAGAATGGGAAAATAAGAAATTAGACATGTGTACTGGACATATATGAGATATAATAGCAACTATCCAACTTGATATTTAAGTATTACCATCTTTAGAGAGTTTCTCCAAAAGTGCGGCGAAAACTCTGTCCTTCACTTTCCGTAAGTCATCAATGGTAGAAACTATATTTTCTATGATGCATCTTGTTGCTAAACTGGAAGCACAATTATCAACTACATTTTCAGCAGGGGAGCTATTTGCAGAGCAGCTGTCAGTTGCACCGGTCTCTAGGAGCCGGCATAGAAATGTACTATCTGGGGAAGAAATTGCCCCCGCTGCAAAACGAAGCGAAAACAACATTACCACAAATAGGATCTGACAGTAGCGAGCTATGATAAAGAACTACCAATTACAAATTCAACTATACATGTAGCTGTCGCTACCGGCTGAGTTGTAATAATCAACACTGACTTCAGAGCAAAGATAACTATCAATGCAATTATAAGATTATTCCAACTATATTGAGTATCATATATATAACGATCGTAGTAGTGATTTTTATTTTTGGTTTTAGTTTTTAATCAAGTAACCGAAGCACTTATGCAGACTTGTAGAGGTTTATAAGGTTATGGGCTAAGAAAGTTTGCTTCATAGGGTGAAGGATTAGGTGAACTGAAGGCTCCAAAGAAGTTGACAACTTGAAAACTTTGATCAGCATTTCCAAGACAATTTCCACGATTATAGACAGAGTTTTAACATTTCTAGGTTTGAATGCTTGAAACTGGGAGGGAAAAACTTGAACATATGCATCCATGAGTTTTTGTAATAGGGGTTTTAGATACTGTGCGGGAAGATTCGAGATGTGAGCAGTAATGCATAATTCACATGCACCATTGCCTGATCATTGAGGAGAACAAGAAGTGAGAAGCTAACAAAGACAAAACTAGTTCCAAATTCAGAAAGTAAGATGTTTCTTTCAGCAAGACAAATTTTCAACTAGAGCAATATTTAGAGCTGGCAGATCCATAATTTTTTGAAGCAGTAAGATAATGGAAAATTGATGGTAGGTTACAAAATTTGACAGAAAATGGATGTATGCAGATGAAAGTTGTAAGATTCCTCACCTGTGGAGGATTGTTTTGAGACCTGTCCATTGCTCAAAGATCCTCTTGTGTGAATAGAATGTGATTCCAAGTCATTAACCAACTGTTGCAAAAAACAGAAAAGACGGTTATCAAAAATCGATCAAATTGTTTATATCATTAAATGCTCAGAGAGTAACGTTTTCTATTTCTCAATACTTAATGAGAATGCCTTGAAAGGAATAAGCACCTGTTTCCAGGAACCATCAACAACAACTAACGTGTCATCATAAGCTCTTTGTCTATCTTTGCGCTGGGAGTATTTATTCAGACGAACATGATATTCAACTTTCTGGGTTTCCAACTCCCTAAAAAGCTTCTTATTCCTGTATTCTAGTACTCCAGTGTCAATCTACATCACAAAACACAACCAAATTAAATTATCATAAGATAATAACCTCGAATTCAGAACATATTGTCATCACTGTATGCTTAGCATCAATACAAAGTAACACCTATACCAATACATACCTACTTAAAAAATCGTAGTCCAGGAAAACATTTATGAAACTAGTGAAATTATGATAAATTTCAATACAAAATTAACAACATATTTAGTTACTTTCGATGTGAATCACAAGGAACTAACCTAATATTCTATGTAAAACAACCAAAGGAGTAGTAGTAATTGATTTATTACCTTTTTCTCTAGAGAACAAGGAACCACGGATGAAACAGATGATGAATTATTCTTAGCCACGGCGGTTGGGGATATAGAGCTGAAGTGGCGTCGCTTCCTATCAGCTTCACCAGTGCTCCCCATCGTAAATTTTAAAAACCCTAGACCATTATTATCTCACAAAAACTCAAATAAAATCCTGAAAATCCTAATTTCTATCTAATGGCTTTTAAAAACCGAAAAATTAAGAGAATTCATTTGATGATTACGAGAGATGAGGGAATCAATCAGAACCCTAGTTTCTGGAAGAAGAGAAGAAGGAGAAGAAGACACACTCTGATTCTCTCTCTATTTGGGACTCTCTCTCCAGATATTAAAATTTCTTTATTATTAGTATTATATTTCACGGCTCCCAAGAAAATAACAAACAGCACGGCCCCCGGGCTTCAAAAACAAAGCACGGTCGGGTTCAGCCCAGTTCCGATTCATACTATCCAGTAAGTCGTAACCGATCCATACGTAAATCAGACTATCCAGTGTGTCATAACCGATCCAGAAGTTAATAAAATCAGTCCTCTAGTTGGAACGGTAGAAATTACTGGAATGAATTGCGGGAAAATCCTAAACCGAGTCTTATTAGAAACCCCCAACCCCAAGTTCAAAAATCCTAAACAGAGTCCAATTATAAATCCCCAAATTCTTCCTATAAATCTTCTTCTAGGGCTTCTTGACCTAACAAATAAGAAAGAAGGTCTTCTCGATCGTGTTTAATTGATTGTCTTGACAATGGATTCTCAAGGAACACTAATGGAGGTATATATGCGAGGTATTGCGAAACCTAATTCAACGAATTCTGAAGGGGAAAAAGGTTTGTATAACAGCAGCAGCAGGACGATGCATGTGAAAGATGATACTCCTCCTCCTCCTCCTCACCAAGGAATGAGGAGGTCTGTGGCTATGGGAAATTGGGGTGTTGTGCCACAGCTGAATGGGTTCAATTTTCCAAATACTCATCAAAGCAGATGGCGTGAGGAGGATCCTGGAATCGGTTATGTGAGAAAATTCATACAAAGCCACATCGAACAAATTTTATTAAGCTGTAATACACAATCTAATAACTGGAATCAAGTAAAGTTCCAAAATTTGAGTAACCATCTGGAAGGTAAGCTATTTAGGGAAGCTTCAACTAAGGCCGAGTATGAAAATGTTGCAACATTGCGGAATCGGGTTAAAGTTGCCGTCAGAAGTATAAGATCTCAAAGGAGCAGCAGCTACCAGGGAGAGGTTAATAATAATCAAGTAATACAGGTGGAGAAGGGAGGAAGAAGCATGGAGACTATAACTAGTAGTCAGTTGACGCCGCCGCCGCCGCTCCATAATTACTGGTCCCAACAAGAATATCTTCTTGATCAGCAGCAATTACCAGTTCAAGGAGTTGTTGTCTCTCCTTTCCATAATATTTCTGGTCTACTGACTGATGGTAGTAGGCTTGAAGGCTCAGTGAAAATGTCTTCTGACAGCTTTCAGAATTGTGATGAATTTGTTGGTTTTCAGTTTCAGAACTATCAACACGAGCAGAATCACGTTCAAAGTCAGGCGCTGTCAGAATTTAATTGCAATGGTGGTGATGCTGTGAGCACCAGGAATGATAGGTTGGCAGAATCTTCCATGAATGGCATTGATTCATTTTGGTATCAGCATCAAGAGCTCGAGAATAGTAGGATTGTGCACAGTAATTTTGAGACACACCAACCTACAGCTCAGCATAGTAAGAGGGTTACTGTTCTTCCTTTTACATTTGATGCTAGTACTTCTGTAAAGCAAAGGGAAGCCAATTGCCGAACTCGTAGAGCTGATGGAGATATCTCGCCAGTACTAGAGTTTTCTTTTAAGAAGCAGAAGATTGATTATGCCTCTAACCTTCCTTTGTTGACAAATTTAACTGATCACCAAGCATTAGGGGAGATGCATTCACGTCGCATAGATACTTTTTCTGGATATGTAATTCCACCAGAATGGAAACCAATTCCTCTACCTGATTCTCCCCAGAGAAGTTTACAGAAGTGCCAACAATGGATGTCTTATGAACCTTCCATTACAAAAGTGGATATGGATGAACCTTTTCATTCTGATTTATCAAGGGAGCTTGTTTATAGCAATAAACAAGAGCCTATAGTGGAAAACATATTCTACAAAGGCAAGACAGAAGAAGAAAAATCATTGCATCCTCAAAAAGATTATTTTGCAGGAGAGGATTTCTGGTCCAAAGATCTATGTCCTAAATATGAAATTAAGGAGCCTGATATACACATCGAGACCCCCATTGGCCAGGCTGAGATGACCGAGGTTGATAAAATTTTAGGATCAAATCAGTTGAAGATAAGGGGAGCTTCCTTGACTGAAACGTTTACTCCAGATCAATTGGAAGTGCACGTTGCGAGTCTCAGGCAATGGGTTGGTGAGACTAAGCCAAAGGTAGATGAGAAACAAGCAATGAGAGAGTGTAAGAATGACAATGCATGTCAGTTGTGTGCAGTAGAGAAACTATTTTTTGCGGTGGGCTGCTTCTTGTGTGGCAAAGTTTTCAAGAAGACGGACACATATCACAGTGCATCAAAATTGGGTGTGGAGTGCCGAGTCTGTAATAAATGTTTTAAGAAAAGTGAAGGTGAAAAACTCAGTGTCTCTGGGCTTCATATTAACCAGGCAAGACTAAGTCTGGATATTGATCCCCGGTATCAAGAACCATTTGTACAGTGTGATAGATGTAACTGTTGGCAACACCATACATGTGCTTTGTTCAATAATGAAAGAAACATTGGTGGGAAAGCCGAATACGTTTGCCCAAAATGTTGTATTCAAGAGATTAAACATGGGCTTCGTGTACCCTTGGATCGGAGTGTCATTCCTGGTGCAACAGAATTACCAAGAACAAAGCTTAGTGATTTCATAGAAGGCAGACTCTTTTCATGTTTGAAGCAAGAACGGGATGCTAGAGCAAAGGGCATGGGAAAGAATTCTGATGAGGTCCCGGGAGCAGAAGATCTTGTCGTCAGAGTTGTTTTATCTGTTGAGAAGAAATTACTAGTGAAGCAAGAGTTTCTCAATGTCTTCAAAGAAGAGAATTACCCGAAAGAACTCCCATACAGATCAAAATTCATTTTGTTGTTTCAGAAGATTGAAGAAGTAGAGGTCTGTCTGTTTGGAATGTATGTCCAGGAATATGGGTCCAAATGTGCTAATCCTAATCAACGCAGTATATATATCTCATATTTGGATTCTGTCAAATACTTCAGACCTGATGATATCGTAACCGCCACTGGAGAATCTCTCCGTACATTTGTGTATCATGAGATATTGGTGGGATATCTAGACTATTGCAGGACAAGGGGGTTCTCTAGGTGCTATGTCTGGTCTTGCCCCCCATCAAAAGCAGATCATTATATATTCAACTGTCATCCGGAGATGCAGAACAGCCCCAAGATTGGAACTCTGCGAGACTGGTATGGAAAAATGTTTACAAAAGCAGTGAGTGAAAAAATTGTGGCAAGTGTTACTAACTTATATGATCACTTCTTTGTACCTCATGGGGAACATAAGGTAACCGCAGCTCGTTTGCCGTACTTTGATGGTGACTATTGGCCACTTATCGCTGAGGAATTGCTCAAGAAACGCGTACATGATAAACCAACACCAATAAGGAAGGCAAGGAAGAAAAAACCTTATTTTGAAGCTGTTGAATGCACTGATACTTCTGGAAATTCTCCTAATTCTCCCGTGAAAGATCAGCTGATGCAAGAACTTGGTAAAAAAATGCGGAAGCGGAAGGAAAATTTTATCGTTGTGGACTTGGAAACACAACATATGGCTGAGGATACTGATCGGGATGAAGATGAAGTTATTGAGGGGAATATTTTTGATGGTAGGTGTAATTTCTTAGATTTCTGCATGAAAAACCATTATCAGTTCGACAATCTTCAAAGAGCAAAGCATTCCTCCATGATGATACTTTACTCTCTACACAATCCAAGCGCCTACATACAGAACCGGACATGCCAAAATGGGATCAATCCAAAGATCGTACAACAAGAAATAATCCCTCAAGGGAAGTGTAGGTGGGGTAGCAAAAGTCGACTTTTCGACCTTCTAAATATGTAGACATGTCTCATCATTGTACGTGACTTGGATCCTTTTTATCTCCTAAAGTCATGTAATCGGCCTTGCAGTGTGTATACTTCATTTCTAAAGCGTGTTCTCTCAGTAACTATTGTCAATAAGCCAATATAATTCCTACTTCAGCTTCTTCTTCTTGATTCATCACGCAATTGTCTCTTTGTTTTCTGTTGAAGTGAGTCATCCATTTAGATTCTGCAACTAGTAGAGTTCATTAGTTGTCAGTGCACCTTTTCGTCGGTAGCAAAATAGACTGTTTCTGTTTGCGTCTCCTAGTCCAAAAAAACTTTGCTTAATGTTTTTTGTTTTTGTTTTGAAACAATCAGCTGGATTAAGGAGACCCAAACCAAAACAAAAAAAA
>JAJJMC010009555.1:864683-999647 GCA_023531435.1 Papaver californicum
AAGTTGATTTTATTAGTCTAGTGTTAAGAGGGTCCAGTCTCTAGTCGTCTTCAGATTTATGTTGTCTATGTATCCTATAAATATCAATCTTATCCCCTTGTAATAACTAATGATTTTCTAGCGTTTAATAATATCAAAAAAGAGAAAAAATAAAAACTATATGTAAACATGTGTATGTTTTTTAGCCAAATAAAATTCCACTTTTACCCTCCTATGGATATTTATCCATATCTATTATCTTTAAAAATCAAAAAAAAAATCCGAGTTTGTTCTTTTTTATTTATGTTTTCAATACATTGTACTTTCAGCATACATATTAGTTTTGTATATCATTGCTTATTTATATATTACAATGTTTAATGAAACATATGCATTCTTACCCTAATATCACATTTTCATTTAAGGTATCGGTTAACATACTATACACGTTATATTTTGTCAACATTAGGTTTTTCTCTCCGTATCACTAAGATAAGAATGCTTGAAGGAAGTCATAGGATTAGGCAAGAAATTCATTCATTGAAAGATATGATTTTAAATCTGAAATAGAAAGATCCTTCCGTGACTGAAATACTTCATTCATCTGGGGAAGATAATAATTACTGTGGAGAAATTAGCTAATTATCTGAGGAAGATAATAACTACTGTGGAAAAATTAGCTAGTGGAGAAATTAGCTAATCGATATGGCAACCGAAGTTGGGATCCATTGTTGTTTGGTTGGAGGTGGTCCCCTTCTTCAGTTGAAGTAAATGGTGGATGATCATATGAAAGAGAATAATCACATTATTCAACTCCGAAGTGCTTCTATAAAATCTCAGAGGCCGTAAAGGCCAATGTCAAGCAACTCAAGAGAAAGAAGAAGAATCTTATGCAGAAACTTTCACAGCCTCAGGCATAACATATTGGATTTTGCTAAGATGGCCAGAGTTAAGGTTTTCCTAATCTGTGGAATACTTAAGACGATCATGCTTCCAATTTGATCAAGATGTATTCTTCTTTTATCTCCTAAGCTTCGTCAAATTTTCTCTAACGGTGAGGATATTGACTTTTTTAGTTGCAAAACTAGGTATGTATTAGGCTTATATTGAAGTATGACCTCTGAAAATAAATTCGATTCTTCCCTGTTTTTAGGTTGGGATTCAATTCCTGTTTCTTAATAATCTCATCACATACTTTACTTATTAGAGTTTTTTTTTTAAATAAAAGTAAAAAATAAAAAATAAAAAAATAATCCTTTTTCCTAATAAAAACTCAAGGTAAAATCCTAATGAATTCTTCTTTCTCCCGATAATAACTCCTCTCTCCTTATGCTAATATTATTCATTCCAACCTGATTCACCTTTATAAGTGTTTCATAAAATAAGATTTTCATTTGACCTATAATGACAGGGAAGTGTGCTTTCTCATAATCTAAGATCAAGATTTCTCATAGAGAAGCATTTGGTGATGGAAAGACCATCATGGAGAAGCATATGGTGATGGTAGATGTAATGTTCAGTGATTTTGAATTAAAAAAATAAATAAGGTTTTCAGGTATTCTTTTTCATTTTTGTTTGAGTTGAATGTAAAATTTACATACCTGCCTACAAACAACACAACAAGACCGCACCACCGCCACTATTTAGATTTTTGAAAAAAAATCACATTATTAGGGAAGTGTACTACCAGGTTTTTTTTTTTTTTTTGATGCGTGGCTCCTGCGCTTTCGAAACTGGAGGTACTTGGCTGGCAACGGAGACGTGTCTGATCACGCTCCTCTCTTTGGCTTTCCCATGGATTTGCATAAACCTACTCGTGCCCCATTTAGAGTTCAGAAAATGTGGTTCAGCCATGATAGTTTTATGGAGGTGATCACGCAAAGCTGGAATTCGCCTATTCGGGAGACGCCGGCTTTCATGTTCGGCAGCAAGCTCAAGAGACTCAAGCAACATTTAAAGGATTGGAACATAAACGACTTCGGCAACGTGCATGTCAGAATCAAAAAGGCAGAGCTAAAGATGGGGATACTTCAGGCTGCTTCTGATTTAGACCCTCATGATACTAGAAAATTTGATGAGCTAACAGAGGCTCAAATTGATATGGAGAAGGCCAGGCTAGATCTTGCGATCATGTTGAAGCAGAAGTCGAGAGCCACCTGGATGACAGAGGGGGAGAGCAATACAAGTTTCTTCCACAACATCATTCGTAGACAGAGAAACAACACTATTATTTCTAACATTTTTTCTGATGCAGGTACCAATATGGTGGAACCGAATCAAATCCGAGACTACATCCTCGAATTTTACATGGACAAATTCAATGGAGATGCGACGGAGGCACAGCCTTCTTTATTCAACTATGAGCATGATTCAATTTCAAAGGAAGAGAGCCGTGATATGGACGCTGTTCCGGACTTACAGGAGATTAGGACGGTTGTTTTTGGCTTAGGAGCGGAGAGTGCTCCAGGGCCCGACGGCTTCTCAGGGATATTCTACCAAAAATGATGGGATATCATTGCGGAGGACCTTAAGCTTTCAATCCAGAATTGCTGGAACAGACAGTTCATACCAAACGGATTCTAGCCTAATTATCATGTTGCCTAAGGAAAAGGGAGCAGACAAGCTAAAGAATTTTAGGCCTATTGGCCTAAGCAACTTCTTTTTCAAAATCATAACAAAGATCATGGCTAGCAGACTTGCCAAAGTTCTTGATAGGCTGATCTCAGAGGAGCAAGTGGCATTCATGAAGGGATGCAGCATACATGAAAATATCAGTTTAGCTTCAGAAATGATCAATGAAATTGAAGTTAAAAGGAAATCTGGCAATGTAGGGCTGAAGCTGGACATTTCGCAAGCTTTTGACACAGTGAGCTGGAAATTTATCAGTGATGTTTTCGGCTTCTATGGTTTCTCGGACTGGTGGTGCTCGTGGATTAATGTCATCCTTAATTCTGCGCGCATCTCGGTCCTCATCAATGGGAACCCGGAAGGCTTCTTCGAAATTAGTCGAGGCCTAAGGCAAGGTGACCCGCTCTCCCCCTTGATCTTTGTTCTTATTGAAGATGTATTAAGTAGGAATATATCCAAGCTATTCTAACATCAGAAGATGTCTTATATGGTTAAAAGAAAAGGAGTGGCACCGACACACATGTTCTTCGCCGACGATACCCTTATTTTCTGCAAAGCCAATATGAGAAGCCTGCGGAGCTTAAAGGCTTTGCTTGACAAGTGTGAAAAGGCATCGGGGCAAGCAGTGAACACAGCCAAGAGTAAGTTTTATTTTGGTGGAGGGAAGCAAGCAAGGAAGAGAAGAATAGCAAGTTTCCTTCAATTTCAGCATGCTCCTTTCCCGGATAAATACTTGGGTATCCAGCTGGTTCCAGGCGCGATCAAGTATACTCATGTTCAGCCAGTGGTGGAAAAGATCAAGGATAAGCTAGCAGGATGGGTGGGCACCCTACTCTCCTTCCAGGCAAGGCTAGTACTAGTTAGATCGGTCATTTCAAGCTTCGCTATTCATTCCATGGCAGTGTACAAATGGCCGCAGCTTATCATCAAGGAGTGCGAAAAGGCCATAAGGAATTTTATATGGACAGGGGACGCAAGGGTCAGGAAGAAGACGGTGGTAGCCTATGATACTCTTTGTTGCCCCTTGAGTGAAGGAGGCCTAGCTATTCCGAGGATGGAAACAATGAACAAGGCCATGCTTATGAAGCTATGGTGGAATATCAAGAACTCAGACAAGAAGTGGGCAAAATACTTAAGAGCGAAGTTCCTCAAAGTAAATGGAGACCTCATAGACTACGGCTTCAAATCTTCCGTTATGCCGGGAATCAGATGGATCTACAAGGAAGTTGAGAGCAATACCAGGAGCATCAGAATTGGGCAAGAACTCTCCAATGTTTGGGCACTGGAGCAAAAAGGGAACTTCTCAGTTCGATCAGCTAGGCACATGCTACGAGACGTCCGTCCTATTTGCCAGGCAGCAAAACTACTATGGAAACCGATAGTGCATCCAGCGCTTGCTGCCCAAGCCTGGAAGGTTACGAAAGAGAGGTGATGTGCCACTTTGGATAAACTGTCCAGCAGGCTCAATGTCAAACTGGGCAACCGATGCATTCTCTGCAAAGTCGGAGGTGAATCAATGGAGCATATCATTTGGAGTTGTGCGTTCGCTATGAGAGGGTGGAACTGGCTGGCTACAACTTTCGAACTGGCTCCAGATTACAACCTTAGCACCTCATATGCCGCTTCAAGTGGCAAGAGCAGAATGATCAGGGACCTCTGGATTGTGGCTAATTTAGCCATGCGGGTAGAGATTTGGAACTATCACAACAAAATGGTCTACGCAGGGGCTAAGCTCAATTGGACGCAACTCAAGATGCGAGTCTACCAGCACATCAATGAGAATTCCTTGCGCATGAAGGGGCACATGCACAACTCTTGTTACGATCTTCATATACTCAATTATTTCAAGGTTAAGCATAGAAGTGTTAAGTTCGCGGTGCCGATAGGCTGTAGCTGGAGGCCTCCGGATCTGGGTGTAATTCTTTTATGTTGTGATGGCGCCTCCTTTGGTAACCCGGGCCCAGCAGGAGCAGGAGTAGTGGCAAGAGCTAACGATGGGAGCGTCATTGGTGCACTATCAGTAGGGCTAGGAACAGCCAGCAACTTTATAGCAGAAATGGAGGCGATCCTTCATGGTCTGGAGTGGGCTGAGCAATGGAAATATACCAAGGTGATCATTCGGTCAGACTCGAGCAGCGCAGTCAGTGCGTTCATGGGGGAGGCTGTACCATGGTTCTTTATGACCAGATGGATAGATGCCAAGACAAGGTACACTTCGGTAAGTTTTGAGCATGTCTACAGAGAGACTAACTTCGCAGCTGACACCATGGCCAAACGTGGTTGTCACCTGGATTGCGGGGACAAGGAGACCCATATGGGCAGACCAGGATTCCTCAAACTGATTGAGATTCCAGATAAAACCTATTATCGGTTCAGCTAGTGGATGGAGCGTAGCTATTTTTTATGTAATGAGACCTTTTGTTGTTTATTAGCGCCTTGGTGCGCCAGCTTTGTAGTTGTTTTGCATTAGCATGTATTCGGAGCCTTGAGGCTCCAACAATTTTGTAATCGCTCTTTTTTAATACAAACGGGACTTATCCAAAAAAAAAAGTACTACCAGCCTTTTGTTGGATTGTCATTAACATTGTATTCATGTTACATTGCAAGGTATCTTTGGTGTTTTTGATGGGCGTGGAGGTGCAAAAGTTGCAGAATTTACAACAGATAACATGGATAATAACACAAATGAACGAAATAACAAGAAAATGAGAAGCATTGTTTGAAGCAACAAAATATGGTTATCTTACAACTAATTTATACTTTCTAAAGACGATTGCAACAAATAACATGGATAGTAACACAATGAGCGAAATAGCAAGAAAAAGAGAAGCATTGTTTGAGGCAGCAAAAGGTGGTTATCTTACAACTAATTTAGACTTCCTAAAGACGATCTTCACGGTTGCACTTGCTGCCTTATGGGAAATAAATCAAGAGTTGGAAAGAAATATAACCCACAGGACTGAAGAGATGATATACTTTTTCATATTTATGTGTATTAATTATTTCGTTGTTGACATCCCTTTCTCATACAAAGATAAACAAAGTCAATAAGACAGTTCAAAATTATTGATTACATTATTATTATTATTTATTTTTTTTTAAATATATTTTGTTCAAAATCATTAATTATATTGTTATTGACTTTTTATTTTTTTTTATATATATGTTGTTATACTTTTTATATGCAAGGCAAGACCGCAAGGGGAAACCAAATACTACCTTGATCTTTTTTGTAATTTTATTTTAATTTTGTCGAGAAAAATCTGGAGTATCATTTTTTTTAAAACTTTTATTGTAAATAATAACCATAAGAAATGGAGAGTTTGAAATTATGAAGATGGGTTTAGCCTTCGGAGTTTAGTTAGTAGTAAAGCATTTTTTGCATCATAGGGAGCAAAAATCGGGGTCAACTCGGTGATCTCAAACCAACGATAATGAAAAAAATATTAGATGTAATACTGCTAGATGTTTAACCAACTATTCTATAAATGACTTAGTTAAACATGTAAAAATACTTTGTAAAAAAAAGATAAAAAAACTAGAGATACAACTTAAAAAAAATATTGGAGACGGAAAGTTAAGTTGGCTGTGAAAACTATCTTCTTCTAAAATCTCACAATCAAACGGTTGGAATAACCCCTGAGAAATCTGGAGAATATAAATTTTAACTGAACACATATAATAATCCCAATAGAACAATACTTCGATATATTATCAGTTGAACTCATGATTTCCAAGCAGTGGAGAAAAATACATACTGTACATCCCATGATTTTTGTTCATTATTTTGTCATAACTGAATGTATCTAAAACAGAAAACAAAAACAACAACAAAAACAACATAAGAACTGATTTCTACTGCACTAATCTAGATCGAGATGCGACACAAATCTCTTTCAGTTACCCCATTGTGTATGATGGTGTGGGTAAGTTGATAACAGTGCTCTTTATCTTAGTCATCATAAGTATACTGTTTGTAACTCCTTGTGAACCGATTCCGCTGTCCTTCAAACCCTGCCCACGTTTCAATTTCAGTCATTTAAATATACGAAATAAGTTTTCTGATTAAATTTTCTACTTAGTTTCTCCACCAACGGATAAAAACCGATATAATATCGTTGCTAAGATAAAACACGATTATTAATTTTCAGAATCTGTGTTGTTCTTTTAATGTTGAATGTGATATCTCAAGGGGTGTATGTACATCTGCTGTTTTCCTAAACAACAAACGGACGTTGATTATGGAACTGTCACCTAGATGGTATGTCAGGTAAGAGTTTACCTGGAAAGGAAAATGGTCAGGTCCACGAGCTGGTGCCGAATTGATTTGAACAGTTCCGGTTTCCATTGCGTCGCCGATCAAGATTGCTTTGTTTATATCTCTCGTGAAAACACAACCCTGTATTTTATTTTGAGTTCTCAAATCCATATGGATTGGGTCGAAACCATGGTCGAGAAAAAGAAAAGGAAGGCAAAAGTTTTATACCTGAAGGCCGAAATTGCTAGCATTACAATGGTGGATTCCTTGTTCGACTGTGTTGATCCGAATGACTGGCAAAACTGGTCCAAATGGTTCTTCCCATGCAATCCTCATTTCCGGTTTAACATTGTCTAACAACAAAGGCCAAATTAAGTTACCATCTCTCTTGTACTCCTGACAAAAAGTTGCACCTTTTTGTTTCGCATCCATTACTAGTCCTTCGATGAAATTAGCCGATGACTCTGATACGACCGGAGTGATATCACAGTTCTCCTCTGGAGGTCCTACTGTCAATTTAGATACTTTTGCATTCACTTTCTCCACAAGAGTATCAGCCACAGAGTCCATCACTAGAACAACTTTAACAGCTGTACATCTTTGGCCACTGCAAAATCAATAATGCAATATCCAGTTATAGAGTGATATAGCTTGAGATACCACACAAGGTGCCAACCTGTGTTTCGATACCAGAAACAGAAGTTAATCCTAGAAATCAGAAGCAAAAACATTTTATTTTATAAAAAGTTAATTTTTTTTGTTTCTAGAAGTCACTCTAAATTTGTGTACGCAAACTAAATTTTCGGAACGACTTTTTAAAAATAAAAAAATTAATTTTTTGTAAAGTAAAATATTTTTACTTCTGACTTCTGTTTCTGGTATCTAAACACGCTAAGTATCCAAACAAACTATAAGCTCACATCAATGCAATGAGGATATTTTCAATATACCTATAAGAGAAGCCCCCCTTTATGATATTAGCAGCAACTAAATCTAAATCAGCATCTTCAAGAACAATGCATGCATCTTTCCCTCCTAGCTCCATTTGAAGAGGAACCATTCCTGCTTTCTTTGAGATTGCAATTCCAGTATCTCCACCTGTGAAACTACATGAACGAAAGGACTGTCATATAATGAAAACATTATGATTGAAACATGAGAGTTTGAGTAAGATATCATACCTTATACAATTCACCCCCGGGTGCATTGTTAGGAAATCACCAATTTCAGAACCTTTTCCAGTAATACAACTAATAAGGCCTTTGGGGAAACCAGCTAAATGAAAACAATGCACCATGTGGAGAGCGGCTACAGCACCCTGCAAAAGATAACATAATGTACCATCAATTACTACTAATGAACTAAAACAGAAATTTGCAGCCACTCATAAACTTGTAATACACATTTTTATAGTTATCGAAGAGTAGAATTAGTACCTGAGTTGGCGGCTTCAATACAAGCGAATTTCCGGCTATGAGCGCAGGTGCAATTTTGGAGACTGCTAAGTTTACAGGATAGTTGAAGGGTGGGATTGCTAATACAACTCCAAGTGGAACCTGCATTTTGTTGCAATCAAAATCCATCTATAGATATGGCTCGAATACGAATGACTAAAGTTAAAACTGCCATTTCGGTATGTATGGATGGATGGATATAATCGAAGAGTGAAGAACATAACATATGACATCATTGAATCAGATTGGTTTTAAATGCCACCGCAATCGGTAAACAGTAACGATCGATCGGTGTCTATCTCCATTTTCCAATGTTCTAACTAACTTACTGACAATCAAAACAGATGGGAACATAAGCATCACCAGGTCCAATCTTAAACAATTTACCACCACCACCACCACAGAAACGATACCAGTATACGAACATAATCATAAGGTGCACACAAATCATAATGCAAACCATGCTTCATTGTTGTGATGACAATTTTACAATTTAGCGAAGTTATTAATTTTTCGGTGAGCTACCTTAGAAACAAGACAGTATTTAGACCTTTCATTGCCAGGAAAGCTATCTGAAGTGAGGAATTTTCCTTCTCCTAATATCCTTACACCTTCTTCTCCACAATAACTCACTAAATCTCCAGATCTCACCACCTCAGTGACAGCATCTTTAGCAGGTTTAGCAATCTCTTTAACAAGACATTCAGCAATGGGTGTTTTGTGTTCTTTAAGAATAGCAGCTGCTTTATGTAGCATTTCAGCTCTTTTCCATAATGGCGTCTTCGCCCATAATTTCTGTGCTACTTTTGAACTCTGCATCACTGCGTTCACTTCTTCTTGTGTACATGCTACAAGAAAAAAAAAATCAATTAACCAAACAGAGCAAAACAGAGTGAAACAGGGCAAGACAGAGTGAAAACAGAGGAAAACAGAGCAAAACCGAGTAAACAAATGGTTGCTAAAAAATGAGTTTGGAAATGTATTTATACCTTGAACTTTGTATTGAGTTTTTCTAGTGGTAGGATTAATGATTGAAACAAATTTTCCAGATGAAGATATGTTCCAAACTCCATCTGAGTAGTATTTGTAGACATTAGTATTTTCATCATATATCTCTGCAAATATACCAGTGCCTGCCATTTCTAAGAAGAGAGTACTCTTAAATGAAAAACAATGAAAGAAACAGAGAAATTGTTGATGAGAGCAGAGGAGAAGAGTTTGGTGTTTTTTTTTGTGGACGGATTTATAGAGAAAGAGATAGAGCAGAGAGGGTGAGGCAAATGCCCCTCCAATGATCAGGGACTAGAAAAGCACCAACAGATTTTAGTTGGTCTTAAATGTGCCACCTAAGTTTCACCGAGTTAACTCCTTGTTGGAAGTTTCTTAGCTACTGACTTTCTCATAAATTATTACCAGACTGTGGTTGGAATTACCGGAGTTCTGAAATGTCAGTACCAACCAATTGCCATGAGTCTAACATGTAAGAACAGTAATTAATGTTTTAGATTTGACTGCATTCACGTGAAAACCGATGTATCTTCTTCTTCTTCAATGGTGACATGAACTAGCAGTCCGGTACCCACCCACATTATTAATGGTGAGAACTGAGAAGATAAGGTGGGGAGGGGAGAAGCTGAGACTAGAGTCAAGAAGAAGAACCTTGGCTTGGCTGTTTGCTTGTCTTGTTTTCTTTTCCAAATTTTCGTCACGTTTCGGATGAGGTGTTGCTGCGGGAAACCAAAAACCGTTCTAGAAGGAGTCTAGAGGATAGAAAATCTAGCAATTATAACATGGTTTTATCCAAAAATCAATATGTGGTCCTGTTGATTTCACATCGCTATAATGGGGGGTGCCTAAAAATGTGTGATATATGATGCATAACCGAGTCACAGGCAGCATGAAGGCATAGCCACTTTCATAAAAGCTATGCGTATGTGCCCATAAAGATGTCGGTCATGGTCCGGCATGGATTGGATCAGCTTTAGTACTTTGCAAATCCGATATAAGCTTCCACGCGAATTGGCGTGCAGTTTTGCTCAATGTTCTTAAAAGGCCAGCATAAGCTGCATTGATTTTGTACTAATTACATTTGGCAAAACATTTGAGGAAAGAGATAAAAAACTTCTTACTCTTACCATGGGTTGGCTCCTAAACCTATTTTTATCTATCTAAGATCTAATTTTATCTATTCTAAATCTTTTATTGATTTTTTGTTTACCTTTAAATTTTTTTACCTTTCCAGATGAGAATTTCTGGCTCCACGTGTTCAACTAGATTACTTCAAACCTAACCAATCAATAATATAATATCATTTCTATAAGAAGAGTATAAAAGATGGTTTCAACCAGTGTAGTTAATATTGGATTTTGATTTATACCGGTCAAAAACGATACATTGGTATACCTTTATATCGGACATATTTCGGTTTCAAATATCGGGAAATATCGATTCACATATTTTATACCTATAATTATTATATCAAATGTTTTTTCCATATTGGACCTATTAAGATATAAAACTAGTACTCATTTTTCTAAAATACCATAAAAAACATGAGTAACAATTGCCCTAGAACAATGATTAGGAAAAAAAATTATTATTATTATTTGGATTTTTTTTAAATTAAAACCCTAATTTTGGCCGTACCAGTCCATTTTGGTTAAGCCGTATCGGTTAATATCGATCGATATTTTTGGGCAGAAACCGTTCCACCGGTATAGGCTGTTTCGTATTGGGTGAGGCCCGATACCGGTAAAACCGACAATATTTCAGCCGTATCGGTCAAAATTAACCGCACTGGTTTCAACATAGCTAAAGGCATATCTTAATATAGTCACGATTTTATTTTATTTTTATCTAGCTTTATAATGATTTGTGGTCATAAGATTACGACTTAAGAGGTTATGTAATAGTGAACTTAATTGTTAAAACTTTCGTAGACGTTCTAAATTTTCTAAAATGAGAACGAGTTCTATTTATGCCCAATTAATACGAATTGTTAGTATTTCTGTATCGAAACGTGATCATGCATATTCTAAGGTCTTAACACCACATATTACTTTTCATCTTTTGCAATTATCTTTTAAGTTGATAGTTAGAGTAACTCCAATAGACATTGATATATCTGTACGTTAATAGACATTGATATATCTGTACGTTGATGGACAAACTCAATTCTCCATAATTAAGAAACCGATAAATTAAATAAAAAATACTATTTATTTTAACAAATGGGTTTATATAAACAAATAAATTGGAACCTATTTTTCTTTTAAAATCAAAATATACACAGAGTGCATAAAATATATCAAACTAACTTAATTAATTTTCTTATATAAAATATAATTTTATCCGGTTCAACTTGAGTCGATCAACGGCTCATCAATGGCATAATTAGCATTTTGACCAATCCCAACGGAGTTGCTCTTATATGACACGAGAAGCCCTCACCTCATCTTGGGATGTCGGGACGAAGACATAATAATGCACTGAAATTGAATTATTGGGTTTGAAAGGGGAGATTATACATAAGTATTAGATGAGTATCCTTAATTATGCAGGGAAAAAGATAAGGAAGATAAGGGTAAAGTACATAGTAAGAACACAGACAGTGAATTTTATGTTCTCACTGTACATAAAATGATGTTCTAAAATTCATTTAAGCTGCAGCAAGTGATGCTGATAGATCAATATGTCATGCATGTACAAGTTTTCTTTATCAGACAAACTCTATTCTTTACTTAATTATGCCATAGGCCCGGACCTGCCCCAATTATGCCATAAGCCCGGACCTGCCCCTGGAAGATCCGAAGCCACTAAGCTTATCCCCTGAATATACCCAGCCCAGCCCAGCTCAATAATTTATAATTTTTATAAGAGAAGTTTTTACGAGATCTCTAAACTCTGAAATGGAAACTCAATCTACTGACTTCAAATATGAGAATCAGACTCCTGACCACCTCTATTGATTAAAAAAAAAAGAGAAAAAAAAAAAAAAGTAATCAACACGAGGACTTTCCAAAAGACCCATCTTAGTACTAGTCTCCCATGTCTCATAATACTAGTCTCTCATATCTCAGGATCTGCATTGGAGATACGCAAGTCAACTGCGCTTAACTATTGTGTTTCTTTCTTATGGAATGATAAATTTCGATTTTGTTTTTTCTCATGTACTATGCTTCTATAGAAGATACTAATCCTCCTGAAGGGGTGAGGGAATTTACGCATATGCAAGCAGAAGCAGAAGCAGAATGCAATAAGCGTGTATGAACCAATTATAATGTTAAAGCTGTAACTGTCCAAATGCTCATTCTTCAAGGGGAGTTTGATGTAATCATCTTTGGTAAACAACTGGAGTATTTTGATGATTCATTTACCTCCGTATATAAATAAACAAAACGGATACAGCACTGAAAAAAAACAACTACATTTACCCAGTGGCCCCAATTTTACTTTTGACTACTTTTACCACTTGCTTCTTTAACCGGAAGGTATACCCCTTCTGCTGCCAACCATACATTATCAGGTCGCTTCTCTCTAACTCCGCAAACCTGCGCAGGATATATAACACACATGAGCGTCAAATTCTGTAAGAGTTTCTTATTTCAAGCAAAAATTTGTTAGTCGTGTCCAACCAAACAACAGGCAAACAAATTTTTTTATTGCAAGGACAAGATTTCAAGTGAAATATTCGTTTACCTCTTGCTGACCTCCAGCAATCCTGGTGTATTTCTTGTCATGACTATGCAAATAACCACCAGTGTCGACGTGTTGAAGTCTGACCCTTTGATCTTGCCTCCAGGTTTTACCTTTACCTTCAATCTCAAGCCTATTTGATGACAAAGCAAGGAAACCAACAAACAAAGATCAGCAACCAGATAGATATAATGATAATGATGAGATGAGATGAATAATGTAGATATCTCACTTCCAATAATCTCCGGTATCAGAGTTGCCCTCCCCTCCAAAGCAGCTAACCTGAGATTAGCAAATGGTGAGATTCATAAATCTCGCAATGTATAGTCACAATGAAGTCCTATACTTACGAACAAATTAATAAGCATCATGTCCATTTACGGAACAGGAACCTAATAATATATATCACTGGAAGTTGTAAAACAGATCGGTCATTTATATGTTTATTGTAGAACTAAAAAAGGATCCAGTTTTAGTGGAGAAGTTGATGAAGTATAATTGAACCTCTGCAAGAACGTAGTATACCTAGAACTTATTTAGACAAGTCCACGGCAAAGTTGCTAATGCTAAGATTAACAGACAAACAACTTTTATAATCAGAATTTTCTAGTTTAACAAGTTACATGTGAACCTCAATTTGACCATCTAGTTCCACTTATGGCGAACATGATTACAAATGATTCTCACTGCAAATTATTATACAACTACAATCAGAACCACATAGAGATTACTATATATGGAACACTGACTTCACATAAACGAAGTTACATGGGAAAGAACATGGAAAGGTTGTGATTTACCAACTGATAAAAAAAAAAATCATCTAAGGAAAGGTTAACCATTAACCACAGACCTCACAACACAACAGGGGGAAATTTCGAACTTCAATTGAGGTACTAAAGTAAGCTATGATTTGTCAATTTCCAAAACCACTGACTTACTGCAAAAGTTATAACATAAATTGAAAAGTGAAAACTTACTATATATCTAAGAGGAAGTGCAAGCAACATAACAATGTGTAATACGAAAATGAGTATAATATATCACTAATTGACAAATGGTTACAAACACTAACCTCAAGATTGCTTGAGATTGGAGATGCGTGCAAGTGACTATGAAGCCATTTTCGTGTCTTCATATGTTGTAACCTAATAACTGTTCCACTCTTAATTGAATCACCTTGTTTCGCAGATGTATCAGGTTGAGGTCTCACAATCTACAACCAAACCAATAACACGATAAGCTCGAGTAATTAAACCGCAAATAACCAACAAAAAATCCCAAAAATACATACCCAGTAGCTGTTAGAATCATCAACACTAGGGAAACCAGTAACAGACTGTTGTCCACTGCCTGAACCATATGGTACATCATGTGAATGAAGCCTAAATTTAGTCCTCTCATGCATCAATTTCAAAGTTGATCCATAAGTAATCTGCCAAATTTCACATTAAGATCCAAATTAAAAACATCCAACACAAAATCCAATAAAAAAAATAAAAAAAATAAAAAAAATAATACCTCAACACCCTCAGTGGTTGGAGTTGAAGAAGGTGAAGAAGCAGCAGAAATGTGATCAAAATCAATAATACCAAGGAAAAGGAATAGAGCTAAACAAAAGAAACCAATAGCCATGATGAGAAGGATTGCAATGAACCAAGTAGTTGCCCAGAATGGTAGATCAGATCTAAATAGATTAGGTTTAATTGATTCTCTGTATATTATTCTTGTTGTTGTTGGTGTTGCTGATGTTGAAGTTGTTCCTCCTCCAGGGATTGTTTCTTCAGCAGATGATGAAGAAGAAGGTTTAGGTTTTCTTCTCAGATTTGATTGTGACGATGAAGAAGCCACGATTTGGTGTAGTTAAGGGCTCTCCAGAGCAAATTAGCTCCGGTGAGTCTAATAAGATTTTCTCGTGGGACTTTCGGTTCTTCTTCTTCTTCTTCTTCTTCTTGTTTGGGTTTGGGTTTGGGTTTGGGTTTGGGGAAGTCACTAGTCAATCTGCAGTTTAGAGATTCATGGCCTGGCCTCCTCTCCCCACGTATAAAGAGTTAGATATGACTAATCATACTCTTACACGTGGAGTGTTTTTTGATGTGGCAAGCTGGGATTCGGTTACATTGCATGACTTTGTTTTTGTTTTTGTTATGACACGATGTGAAAGCGCATATTTGATACTAAATCATGAACAGTTCGAACTCATGGTCAATGAGTTCTATAGCTTCATTTGCTCACGGCTAAAATGGACATAATCACATGAAGTTGGCAGCAAATTTTCGAGATATCATGTGGTGTTACTGTTTACAACTGAACAACATCAATTTTTAATAAAAAAAATTTTGAGGCATCGTATTTGGGGCGGAGACAACAAATTTTAAAGATAGAAAAAAAGGTAATAAAAACTTTAAATGCGTAAAAAAATATAAGATTGGATAGATAAAATTAGGTTTAGGGCTGGCATACCCAGTGAATATTGTTAGAATATCAACATCTAATCAAGCTTATTTTTCCTTATTGAATATCATACATGTTTTTCTTTATCATGGTTAATTATTTTATGCTGATATATTTATCTGATGTTTATGATTATATATTTTACATCTAAAAATTTTAACATAAAAATACATAGGGAGATATAAGTACATACTCTAGATTGATTCAAGCTAGAGTGGTAAAAAGAAATAACTTATGAACCTTAGTTGTTCTAAGTAGCACTTTTATCTTCTCTTGCTTTAGAATGACGAAAACACTTGTTATTTAAGAAAGCTTACATAGGGGCTGTCAAGTTGATAGAGAGGTTTCTTATGTGAAGACAAAATAGGGACATTAGGTAGGAATTTCAAAAACCATTTATCCATGATGTTTTCATAATGGCTAAACTACCCCTGATTAGTTAATATTAGTAAAACTAATTAGCTAATAGATTAGGCTAATAATAATTAATTTAAAATAATCTTATACTTAATCAAATCAAATCAAATTTTTCTTTTTTTGGTTTGGTGGGAAGAAAAAATAAAAGAAATGAAATAGAATTTTTTAGGTTTTTTTTTAAAACCCTAGATTTTGATTCACTCAACCAGATTAGTCAGGTATACCTCTAACTTAAACTCTTGGTCTTATTATGGCTCAAATTTGATGACATTACGTAAAAAATTATGCTTTTTTTATGATTCATGGAATTTTACGATTGGTTTTTCATGTCGAACCCAACCGTAAACGCCATTTACGATTAGGTGTTCATCCTAACCAAACCGTAACCGTAATTTCATGGCGGAAAACCAAATCGTAACAGTTTTACAGTTGGGTTTTCAGCATCATACCCAACCATAACTAACAATTACGGTTAGGTGTTCATCCTAATATAATCGTAACCGTATATTCATGGAATAATCAATCGTGACAGTTTTACAGTTGGGTTTTAGCATAGGACCCAACCGTAACTAATTTTCAAAAAAAAGTGTTTCTATCCAGGATAATTTACAGTTGGGATTTGACAATCAAACCCAACCGTAAATAGCAATTTTAGTTTTAGTGCAAACAAATTTACGGTTGGTATGTTAATCGAACCCAACCGTAAATGATCATCTTCATCTTCTTTATCCCACATTTTGTTTTAATGCATAAATTGTTTTGGGTTTGGTGGGAAGAAAAAGTAGAAGAAAGAAAAGAGACTTTTTTGTTGTTTTTTGAAAAGCCCTAGATTTTGATTTACTCAACCAAAATGGGTGATTCTAGTGACAAATTTGTGGTGGGTGAATCCTTATATGATAACCAAACCAAATTTTACATACCCATTGATGGATATGTATGATTATTTGGATGGTAGAGAGGTTTTAACTCAAAGTTGTGATGGTGAATCACAGCCAAATGGAGAAACTAGCAGTCAAAGTGAAGATTCAATTGCCGAGAGTAGTCAGGTATACCTCTAACTTAAACTCTTGGTCTTTTATGGTTCAAATTTGATGAAATCACGTAAAAAAATGATACTTTTTGTGATTCCGGTGGATTACGGTTAGGTTTTCTTCTCAGACCTAACCGTAACCGTACTTTTCATGGCGGAAAACCCAATCGTAACAGTTTTACGGTTGTGTGTTTAGCACCGACCCAACCGTAACTCATTATGTGCATGGATATTTATTACACTAGTTACGGTTGGGTTCGACTTTTGATACCAACCGTAGTTAATTATGTATGTTTTCTTTTATTTTTACAGTTAGGTTCGAAGGCACAACCCAACCGTAATTTCCCCTACGGTTGGGTTCGATGCTCATAACTGATGTAATTTTAAAGTGGTAAATAAAGATTCGTTACTCAGACTTGTGAAGATTGATTTTAAATTTAATTTCTAAAACTAAAAGTATGAAAACTCAAATATTTTTTATAAAGTTGGGAGAAAACTGAGACTAGGATTCCACTATTTTCCAATTTCAAAGTGATAATAATTTTAATCATGCAATTCTAACATTTTAATTTGATTCTAAATCATTGCAAAAATAGATTTTCAAAACAAAAACTGTATAACAAAAGCATGGAGCATCTAGGACCTAAGCCGAGGCATGCACCATCTAACGGAATCACAATTGCTTAACAAAAATCTTTTAAATCAATTTTTAATCAAGGCAATTAATCATAAATAAATTGCATAAATTAATTAAATAATTACCACATAATTGTTGAAAAAATAGCTTCCTCCATAGCCTCAAAGATGAAGTTTAGCTCCTCATTGTAATGGCAAAACCCTCAAAATTCGTTTTTATAACTCAAATAATGCTTACAATGGGAATAGAAACGCTCACAGGAATTTTGATACGCTTATAAGAGTTACTGTGAGTACTTCAGTCTGTTACAGAAGGGATTAAAGAGTATGGCAAAGAAGTACGGTTTTCTGTCGCTGTTGGAAAAAAAACGGCCTTTATGACACTATCAACGACAGTTTGCGTCTGCAGTTTGTTCTTCGTGTTCTTCTTCAATGGAAGCAGCAGCAGAATTTTTTCTTCTCCTGTACACTTCTTCCCGAGCTCTGATCTCTCTCTAAGCTTCTCCCAATCGTCTCCCCTCCTCTCTGGACCTCTATGGACTCTTATATATAGATTACAACCACAAAAAACCCCAAATTGCGTCCAGAACTTCCTTAAATTCTTGGCAAAATTCTTCCCGTGAAAAGCAATTTTCTTTCCTGATTTCGATTGATTTCGATTCTTGGACGCTATTAAGAGAAGAAATCGATATTATTCTCGTTTTAATTCCTTCCCAAACAACTCAGTTTCCTAACTTTAGGAGATTTCCATAAAAAAAAAAGTTTTCAAATTAAGCTTGAGTTTCCTGTTCACGTGAAGCATGAGAATTGTTTCCCGCCAACTTTTTCATTTGAAATATGGGGTGTGGTTGCCCTTAACCAAAGTGTGGGTGCCTTACTCCAAGTTGAGGGTGCATTTAACATTTCTCCAAAAATACCTAAAAAGCAATAAAAAACAATAATAAATACAAAATCGAGTACCAACAATATAAATAATTGCGATTAAATCAGACAGAAAAATGTGTCTATCAATAACCTAACCGTAAAGTTATACTTTCTAGTGTTTTGTTGCCGAATGCCTTGATATTTTTTGTTCAGCTCGAGATTGTACCTCACCCAATGTATGCTCAGCCTCCTCCAAATGATGTTCTAACTAGAGATACTACGGATCACTATTTGAACGACTTGGTAGGTTATTTTTAAGTTGTTAATTCCTTTGGACAATATTGCTAACTATTTTTTTTTTCTAACTTTGTGTTCTTGGACCATGTAGACATGGAAAAAAAAAGATGATGCAAAGCAATGGGCTAGAGAACATGACAAGTTAATTATATGTGTGATAGTTGTAACCGTCAAACTAAAGACAACCGCTTTCAAATGGTTTGCGAGTGTAGTGGATTCTATACAAGTCATGCGAAGAAGGGTACCGAGTATGTAGGAAAGACGAAGAGGAAGCAAACTACTTTCACTAAGAAGAGGGGATGTCCTTTCAAGCTTCAATTTCAGACCAACAACGAGAAGAAGTGGTTCTTATCTAGAGTTGTATGTGGTCGTCACAACCACCTACCACCGGAGACTTTGTTAACGCATCCTTCTGCGGTACGGCTCACCGAGGAAGAAAAGGTCATCATAGACGACATGACGGAAAAGCGAGTGAAACCCATTGATATCCTCGGACACTTAAAGAAAATAAACCCAAAGAATGTCTCTACGTTGGAGACAATCTACAACGCCAAAGCCACGTTGAAGAGTGAGAAATGGAAAGAAAGGGACCAAATCCAACAACTTTTGTACGTGGGGGAGAAGCTCAACTACACATATTCCATGAAATAGGTGAGAATAAAGAAATAAATCATATTATATTGGCTCATCCCGAGTTTATGAAGTTAGCACGGTGCTCCCATCAAGTGCTTCTAATGGATTGCACGTATAAAACTAACAAGTATGAGCTCCCGGTCTTGAATTTTGTCGGCCAAACTTCTACCAAGTCCCCGTTTAGTGTTGTCTTTTGCTTCTTGAGAGACGAGAAGAAAGCTATGTGTGGGCATTGGAACAAGTTAAATTATTCTACGTTGAAGGATACACCCTTAAGGTGATTATCAACGACAAAGAACAATCCTTGATGAATGCCATAGCAAGAGTATTCCCGGATGCTCATAATCTTCTTTGCACGTTCCACTTGTGGAACAATATTCAAACCAAGTGCAAACCGTAGCAAAATTTGTGGATTAAGGCAGTTTTACGGTTGGGTTCGACCTTCTAAAACCAACCGTAAATATGCCTGAAAATACACAATTAATATAAACATCCATTTTTCATTACTTAGACCACATTACAACCCATTAGACCATTAAAGTATTAAATAGACAATTGAAATTACTACCAACAAAACCACATGCCATTACAAAAGTATTAATAAATAGGTTTGCGAGTGAGCAAAAAGTCATTTAGGATGTGGTAATGAGGTAGGTATAGAAAGGGCCATATTTCCCATCTCCTCCATTCCTGAATAGATCTCTCTAAAACCTCATCTTCGGTTTCAACCCTAAGTCATAGTTGACCAATAATACGAACTAATGTCATAAATTCTTTTACTTGTCGGCGTATAGTGCCATATCGACAAATCAACTTGACGTGATCACGGTTATAAGGGTTGCCGGTTTCAGAGCAAAAATTTTCATAGATTGTTTGCCAATAACTCTGACTCGTTATACCATCTTGCCTTCGTTCTTCTCCTCTTTTTGGATAACATAATACATAGTTACGGCAAATACATAAATCTTCATCCAAAGTAAAATCAGGATTTTGAACCCCAGGTTGATCCATAATCTAGTATATTAGAGTAATAGTTTTGTTGGAGATGATTGTTGTAAAAGAAAGGTGCAATTTCTTTTAAAAAAAAATCATGGGTTTGATATGTACTCAACCATTCTCATTTTTTTCCTTCATAAAGAAGATGTGTAACGGCTCTATTTTAAAAAATGGTTCGTACAAGGTTCCAACGGCTCTATTTTCAAGCCAAAAAGGGCTACAAAAATGAAATAAAAAAAATATATCAAAAAACAGGTTTACGGTTGAGTTGGGACTCAAAAACCCAACCGTACAACTGTAGGAAAAAAAATGATAGTATTACGGTTGGGTACGGCCCTCCAGACCCAACCGTAAACCTGTCATTTTTTCCCTAAAGGTTTACGTTTAGATTTTGAGTCCCAACCCAATCGTAAATTTTCCTGGACCCTTATTTTTTGTATTTTCTTTCACTCCAAATTGGGGGTTTAAAAATCAAATTCTTAAACTTATTCATTCAATTTTACTAGATTTAAAGTAAATAGGGTCATCGAAACAAATAAAAACCCAAAAAAACGCAAACACTAGAATAATATTTTTGAGGGTTCATGAATATTTACGGTTAGGTTTGGATTCAAAAACCCAACCGTAAAATTGTCTTTCTTTAAGATTTTGGCTGGTCTACGGTTGGGTATGGACTTGCGTCCCAACCGTAAATTAACCTGGGGTATTGTTTTTTTATAACTCTGAGAATTATGATTAAATTAAAGGCATACACTAATGAAATAGAAGAGTAGGCAAAGACCTTATTTTTTTACATTAAAGGAAGAACTAAAGGAAATGAAATACAATAGATCATTAGATGATTACACATAAACACTTAAGTATATATGATGAAATCATGATACGTACGTACTTTCTTCCAAAATACGATAGCAATCCTCATGCGTATACGTTTTTTCATGGATAGTTTCATATCTGTCGAGAGCCATGACCCACTGGAAAAAAAAATCAATGGTAAGTTTGTATGTTTGAAAACTATTTTTGATGAAGGACTTATTGATTGACATACTTACTCTTGTCACACCGCTAATGTTGGGACGAGTTTCCTTTTGAGATTTCATTTCCTGTTTCAAGGCTTCCAATCGTTGAAACAACTCCTCAAACCTTTTCCTAATGCCTCTGAACATCCTACGATTATGATTTTCGTCTAATCCCATAAAAATATTAAACAAACGCTTCCACCAAGAATCGGATGTTTGATCCAGGATGGCTTATTCATCAACGGGTTCGTTACTTTGGGTAATGTACGCCCTATCGTAGACGTGCTTGTTCAGCGTAACCCATGCTCTAACAATTGCAACATCTTCATCGGTAGTGTATACTATTTAGTGCTTGAAAGGGACGAGAGAGAAAGAGTTAGAAAGTGAAGAATGAGAATGAGAATGAAAGGGATAGGGAATAATGAGAAAGTGAAAGGGAAAGCTTTCCTTTTATAGTTAAAAATACCCAACGACTAGTTTTTCAAATAAAAAAGCCATTTGGTTTGTCTACTTTTTGAAAAATAAAAACTGACAGGTTTACGGTTGAAACTTGTCAATCAAACCCAACCGTAACTATTGGAATTGTGATTATGGCTGTTTTACGGTTGGAAAATGACATCCTACCCAACCGTAAAGGATCAACACAAAACAAGTTCAACTACACAGGAGAATTTACGGTTGAGAATTGACAATCAAACCCAACCGTAACTTTAGGAAATATGGTTCTGAGTTGATTTGTTACGGTTAGGTATGGACTTGCGGACCCAACCGTAAATAATCATTTTTTTTTTATTTTTAGTTGATTTCTCCTTTGCTTGGTTTCCAACTTGAAATTTTTTTAAATAAAACATGAAATTTAGCTAGACCAATTTAAGATAAAAACTTTCTCATACATTCTAACTAAATTGAGATATGAATGTTGTCGCAAGAAGTTATAATCCACCCACAAAAAAACCCCTAAGTTTGACGTAATTTTTATAATCAACGTAGAGTTAGGGAGAAGGAGGAGAGGTATGTCGAGCACCAACACGACCGCCACGAGTACGAGCACCACCTTGCACATCCTCGGCTTCATCATGTGTGTCTTCATCACTAGGTTGCGGCTCTCTTCGGCTAGTAGTTGCACCTCTTGTATCGGCTCTACTCCTATTTAAGCTTCGCACCATCTCATCTTCGATTGATTCATGAAGCTTCCTCAATTTGGCACGTAGGATCTTTTGTTGCTTGATTGTCATCACATCACCTTTACTTATGGATGGAGTCATAGACTTTGCCAATGCAAGTGCTTTGTTTTCCTATTCACATATGAAAATAAATGTTGGTTGAGTCTTTAGTAATAAATCTTAAAAACATTAATAACATAAGTAATTTACGTACCATATTGAAATATCCCTTTCTCCAAACATCAATGAGACCATCTCCTGTGTTGTTTCCTTGACCCCTTTGAAGTTAGATAATGTACAAACAGTTCAACACAAGCAATCAATCAAAAAATAAAAAATTCAGAACTCTTTACGGTTGGGTTACACATATCGAACCCACCCGTAAATAATCAACAACAAGAAGTTAATCTACACATGCAACTTTACGGTTGGGAATTGATAATCCGACCCAACCGTAAATAATCATCAACAAACAAATTGAACTAACCAGGATAATTTACGGTTGGGAATTGACAATCGAACCCAATCGTAAATAATCTTTAAAACAAAAAAATTGACATATGAAGAATAATTTACGGTTGGCAATTAGAATCAAACCAACCGTAAGAATTTTTTTTTTCTTTGAATGTAAAATAGTTTATTTTTGGGTTCAGAATCGAACCCAACCGTAAAATTTCATCTTCATCTCCTTCCTTCTTATTTATGGTTGGGTATTTTAATAACCCAAACGTAAAATTCAAAAGAAACCAGTTACGGTTGGGTTTAAAAGTTTCTGGAAACCTATTTTTTTTACAACTCGATCAATCAAACAAGAAAATCGATCACTTTAGGGTTCTAAAAATAACATGGGTTTTGTTGAATACCTTATATACACCATTTGTTGTGGTTAAGGAGTTTGATTTCCTTCACCACCGATTTGTTCTTCAATATCTTGATTAGGTTGTTTAGTTTGATTTTGATTGTCATCACTACTACCTTCTACACCTTTAGTAGGATTTTTCATCACGAATTTTAGAGTTTAATCGACGACAGATTTTTCGAATCGCCAATTAATTGACTAGGAATTTCGATGGAGAAATTCAGTTAAAATGGAGAACGAGGAGATATGGAGGGAGAGGAAAAAGTTTTGAACTGAAATGAAAATTGTAAGATTTTGTTTTGTTTATGTTTTAATAGATTGAAGGACAAATTAGACTTTTTCATAGATGAAAGGGTAATATGAACATTTATCATAGTCCATAGGATACCCCTTAACGAATTATTTGGCCACTCTAAATCCATGAAAAACCTCTCTATCACATGAGAAACCCCTGTATAAGCTTTCTTATTTAAACAAGAGCTAGAAGGGAGTCGACCTTAACCTAAGTGGGACAAGTGTCATTCAACCTTCCATAATCCGTTGAAAAATCAACCCACGAGGTAAGGTAATAACCAATACCTTTCCAATTAGTTCACAGAGGTACCTGATACTTATGTACCTTAAATCAACATAAACAATATAAGTTGTTATTTTTTACACTTCCTCTTCTCCCTCTTATATCTTCGTAGTCGTATGAGTTTATTTTGCCAGCTTAGTTGCTTTGAGAATCTCTGTTTTCAAGCAATTTTTCGCTACCAGGTTCTAACTAGGTACTACAACAGACGATTCGATCTGAATTTATACTTAATGGGGCTTAATCCAGGTTGTTTTTTTTTTTTTGCTTTTTGATTACATGATACCGTGGTCCCTGGAATTACTACCTAGGTATATGAGCCTAGAATTTATACTTAATGGGGTTCGATCCCCCAAACAACCACCGGACCATTTAATAGTTTTTAATCCAAATGCTTGGAAGTGATTTATCCCCCAGCTTCTTCCCCCTCTCCAAAGTTATCCCCAGCTTCTTCCCCCACTAAGTGACAAGATCTAGACCCAGAATTTCTCCCATCATGAAAATATAAGGGGCTATTATTATGGAACTGGACCAATAATTTTATAACACATAGGTGGGGGACAATCTAGCATTTTCGTTTATATACCTCTATTCTTGAGCAAACTACTGAGTCACTGACCTCTTTTTACATATGTGAAACAAAATATAGAAACGGCTTGAATCATCTTGGATTCGGCCATAATAAAACCATTATCGGGATCGGGTAGGATCCGATCCGATTCGCGTATGGAACTCATCAGACCCTACATTTTAGCTCATTTTGCTATTTGTAATAATAGCTGTCTTAAATTCATCCTCATTTCTACTACTACTACTACTAATCTCAGTTAAGAATTAGGGATATTTATTTCATCTATAATAAATTTCTCTTTTTATCATCTCACTCACTATCCTCTTCTAGGGTTTCATTTCTTGCAATTTTGATTTCAATCCTATTCTGAATCTTAATTCTGTGTTTTGTGGGAGTGAGAAGAAGTAAGCTCTCTGCTGCATGCAATCCAGAGGTCTGTCTTAAAGGAATGGAACAGCATCATCAATCCACTTCTTCTAATGGTAATAATAAAGTCATTTTTTTGGTTGATTTTTAGTAATGTAAGTAAAATTTCACCTGGATTTTGTTTTGATTTTGATGTTTTTCATTTTGTTGATACTATTTGCTGCAGGATCAGGTGTTCCTCCAGAGCCATTAATGTATAAGAATCATTTGATTACATATACGCAGAGATCAGCAATACCATTACCTGTTTACGAAACTATTAATTTAGGCTATAGATGTACTGTCCATGTAGATGGAGTAGCTTATACGTCAGTTAATACATTTAGGAATCCAAAAGATGCAGAAAAAGATGCTTCGAAAGTGGCTTTAGAGTCTATTGCTAAGAAGATTAAGGAAGAAAGTATCACCATTATTAACCAGGTGTGTGTGTATGCGTGTTAATTTGAAGCTTAATTTGTACAAATTCTCGTGGTATGTTGCAACGTTTATGTGCTTGAGAAGCAATTTTGTTATGCGTTTTTCCGTGTTTTTGTTTTTTTCTTCGAATTGATAGTAGTGTAGCAGTTAGTTGTTAAAGGTTAGGGCGGAATCGAGTTTCAACTCACTATTTCTGGTAAACAGACAATATCTACTGGCTATTCCTTGTGAATGTACGTTTCAGATTCAATTAGTGTTATGTCCATTAGGAGGTTTAGTTTTGGAGTGAAACTATGAGTTGATTGTGGAGACAATGAGTCGTAGGGTAGTTGGTGGAGCACTGCAGAACATGGCTTTAATCTCAGCTTAGGTTTTTCTTATTCTTATATTGTGGCAGTTGGGTTTAACTCGAGTATCTCAATTTTTGAACAGTAGACACGAACCATGAACTCAATTATAATTTCACGCATTCCTGAGCTGGGCTTTGTTTATATAAGGTAAGTCGGACTGGAATAGGACTATCAAGGCTTTTCCAAGTTGTGGAGAACCAACATTTTGAATTGAAATTAGATTAAAGCTTGTTTCTGCAGACTCATTACAGTCAGTTCAATCCTAGCATGTCTAACTGTAGAATCTTATGGCCAACGTGATTTTTTTTCTCCAACATGCGTCGACCAACTAAGTAGTTTGAATGGTTTCCTGGAGTTCGTAAGTTTCCATCTATTGAAACTGTAGGAGATTGCTTAGTTTTATTTTTTTGCTTCAAAAGACTACTTAATTCGTGGTCAGTTGAGCATACAGCTCACTGTTGCATCTTGTGCTAAAGCGTAGCTAGCAATGTTCATTATCTAGCTCACATTATCAGGAATAAAGCGAGTTGCTTATTTGTTAAGCCTTTCACAGGCAGCTCAAGCTGAGTATGGGTTGCATGGCAACTATAGTGGCTGATTCCTTTTGAATTGTGTTTTGCTGAAGATATGAAAGTATGTTTTCCTTTGTTCCTTCCAGGACACAGTATCTTGCAAATCCATTCTCAATGAGTATGCAGTCAAGATGAATCTGCCAATACCTATGTATACAACGACGCAACCAGAGCTTCTTCCCATCTTCATCTCCTCTTTAGAATTTAATGGTAAATCTTACACTGGTCCTGCTGCCAGAAACAAGAAAGATGCAGAACGGTTGGCAGCTCGCATGGCTATCCATTCTATAATAGGTATACGAGTATAATAACTCTATCTATTAGCTTGCGTAGATAGTCCCATATTTTTGCTTTCTGTTGATTGGGTTTGTGGTTCCATGTGGAGATACCCTGAGCATATCAAGCTTAGCGCTCATCATTTTTCCAAAAAAAAAGAAAAAAGCTTAGTGCTCATCGTTGTGATCATATTGAGGGAATTTCTTGATATTGGTTTGCTTTTGAGGCCAAAATTGACCGAGCGTGTTTCTTTTTTTCCTCGATGACCATTGTGGGGGTGAGCTCAACTTACCTATGAACTGGTTATTAAACATCATCTCCACAAGACTCCATAAACTGTAGTAGGAAAAAGTTAAGTAAGTTAAGTTCATCAATCTTCCATTCACACATGTTTGAATATCCAATATAATGTTTTAAGTATCTTGCAGGTACTTCTGGTTCAGGGACCTCTCCCTCTCTTCTAGAGATTATCATATCCAAAAGTAGACTATCTAATGCACCCCGTATGCTTGAGGAGTCTCAGACTATCCAAGATAGTCACACTGCAATGTATGCAATCCCAGGGAGTAATTGTGGGGGCCCCACAAGGAAAAGGAAACAAATTCTGAACCCTTCTTCACGGACGTTTGATGAAGTTGTAACATCAACACCTCCACCTTCAGAATATAAGAAACCTAGAGAGGAAAACTCTTGTGAAACGAATGCTGGTCCAATAGGAAACGTGGCATGCTTACTGGATCAACCTGTGCATGGGTGCCCAGATAGATCAGTCAGTGAACATTGTAGAGCTGTTTCTGATGCACCTCGTGTAATCGAGGAGTCTCAGACTATCCAAGATACTAACATGGCGACAGTGACAAGCCCAGGGAGGAATTGTGGGGGCTCCAGGATGAAGGGGAAAGAAATTCTGAACTCTTCATATTCACAGACAGTCGTTGAAGTTGTAACCGCAACACCTCCACCCTCCAATGGATTAGGAAACAAGGCACCCTTATTGGATCAACCTGTGGATGGGTGCTCAGACAGAACGGTGAGTGAACAATATAAAGCTTTATTTTCTTCTTTTTAAAGATTAACTAGTATAATTAAATATTGGGAAGTGGTCGAGTGGATAAACTGGGGAGTGGATTCATTCCACTCCATGTGCGGTGGTCCTTTTCTTTGTTTTGGTCGGTTGTAGAGTGGTGGTTTAGTGTTAGAAGTTAGACGTTTCAACCTCAAGTTGCGGGTTCCACCTCAACTAACATTTTCTTATATATATATACATATTTTGCTGCAGTTGGGTTAGCTCGAATATGTGAAATTTTGAACGGTAGACACAAACCATTGAACTTGATTTAAAATCCATCCATGCCTGAACTTGGGATTAATAATGTAAGTCAGACTCAGTTAGGAATATCAAGGCCTAGGCAGGTTGTGGAAAACCAGCATTTTGAGTTGAAGTTGGATTACAGCTCGTTTATGCTGGGTCATTACAGTCAGTACAATCTCATGGCCAGCTTTTTTGTATTTTGTTTTTGCGCATGCACGTGTCATCCAAGTCAGCAACTAGAAAAAGTTATTTTGTGTGGTCTTTAAGTTGTCTCATCTTATGCGTGGATTGGATCAGACTCATTGTAGTTTTTTGTTTCAAAAGACTACTAAATTTTCTAGGGTCAGTTGGGCATGGAGCTCACTGAGCCATCTCCCGCTGAGGTGTAGCAATGTGCATTATTTATCATGAAATATTTAAGGCGAGTCTCTTAACCTTGCAGATGCACATCAAATAGAATATGATGTGCATGTGAGCATGTCTATAATTATCTGATTAAGTTCGAGTTGTGTTTTGCTGAAGATGTATTTGTTTATACTCCTTTGTTTATTCCTTCCAGGACACACTATCGTACAAATCCATTCTCAATGAGTATGCAGTCAAGATGAATCATCCAGTAATTACATATACAACAACGCAAGCAGAAGCTCATCCATTCTTCATCTCCTCTTTAGTATTTGATGGTAAAACGTACACTGGTCCTGCTGCCAGAAACAAGAAAGATGCAGAACGGTTGGCAGCTCGCATGGTCATCCATTCTATAACAGGTATATGTGTATATTTGGATTGTGTATATAAGTATATCTAGTAGCTTGCATAGATAGTATATATATAAAAATATATGTGTGTATGTTGCTTGAGTTTATGGCTCAATACGGAGATCACTGGTGTACCAGAACATATAAAACTTGGCTCTCGTTGTTATGATCACATGGAGGGAAAATTTCTCGGTAATGGTTTGCTTTTGAATCCAGAATTGTCAACTGGGTTTCTTATCTTTTCGAATGAAGAATCAGTAACGTGAGCATATGACAATAATTTTTAATTATTTAATTATTTTGCAGGTACTTCTGATCCAGGGACTTGTCTTTCACAAATTATGAAATTCAAAAGTAGGCTGTCTAATGCACCCCGTAAAGCTGAGGAATCTCAGTCTGTGAAAGGTACTTCCATGGTGATGGTGGCAAGTAATTGTGGGATCTCCACAAGTAAATCGAAAGAAATTCTGAGCTCGTCGTCTTCACAAACGCTTGTTGCAGATGTAAGAGCAACACCTCCACCCTCTCATCAACTCAAGAAACCGAAAGAGGAACCCTTATTTGAAACAAATGCTGGTCCAATAGGAAACATAGCACCCTTATTGGATCAACCTGTGGGTGGGTGCTGAGACAGATCGGTGAGTGTACAATATTTAACGTTGTTCTCATACTTTCATTATCGTTTGATTATGTTGAGTTATCTTAGGGTTGGAGTAGTTGTCTTATAACTATTTTGTGAAGCGCTTATCAGGTTATATGCAATCATTTGTTTCTATATATAAAAACAAAAAATGCAATTACTTTTAACTGCACCAAGTTAGTAGTCATACATCTTTGATATGATCGTTCTGGCTTCAGCACAAAAAGCTTTTCCAATGATAGCTGTTTAATTGTCTATTTATTTGCAGGTTACATATGACTCTTTCAACTCAGCCTTTTGTAGTTTTTCGAATGGTACGTAATCCTAACTATCTTCTAGCGCGTTCTTCTTCGTTCAAAAGTGTTATAATCTTCGTGTGCTCAAAGGGTAAGGGTATGTATGAGGCATCTGTTGTCACCTAGTGTTATAATCTTTGTATTGTTTATATTAAGATGTCATAGCATTATGTAATCACGTCCTAGGTTGTCTGGTTCTAATTTGTGTTACAGCTGTTGTTGTTGTTGTTGTTTGTCAACTTAAGGAGGCACTATGTGACACTTCTTATAAGAAAATGTGTTTGTCTTTGCCTTTTTTTTACTGTATCCCTTGTACATTTGAGTGTTTTATATGATCCTTCTGCTTTTTTCTTCAAACTTGAACTGTAATTATGTCTTAAGTGGTAAAATAGCCCCATAAGTTGTTTTTTGACTTCCGAAAGCAGAAAAGTCAGAAACTAGTTTGGGTATACAATTTTAGAATAACTTCCGGAATAAAAAAATTAAACTTTTTATGAAAATATTTTACTTCTGGAATTCTGCTTAGAGTTGAAACAAGTTAAAATGTTTTATGTGGAAATATCTTGGTTATGCCACTGTAACAAACATACACCAACATTTATGCTTAGTTTCGTAGTGGTCCAAAGCAAATTATAGTAAATGTTTTTGGTACAATTTTGTCGTACCACGGTGACCAAGTCATGTCTCTTGTCTCTTTTGGTAGGTATGTGGAAAAAATGTGGTGTATACGTAGCAAAGTCTGATTGTTATTTTTCCAAACACAAGTCTGAGTTTACACATAATGTCTTCGTTGTATTTCTTCTGGCAACGATGCTCACCGGAAAGATTTAATGTCAGTGATAGGATGCATGTCCTTACGTGAACACCTAGATTCGAAAAAAAAACCTATATACCCGTGTCAAATGCAAATTGCTAGGAAAATAAAGGGCCGGAATATGCCAAGTTGGTATGCTTCTTTCCTGATATATAATTGTCCCGAGATAATCTCACGGACCCTTAGATTTTGTCGTCCATAAAATTTTACTATTACATTACCCCAAGGAGAAATTATGGGGTATGTGTCGGTTGCCGATAAGGGATCGATCCTATGTACCGGTCTGAATGCCCAAATCCAAATCTGACGCGTTACATTCATTTGCCACCATACATCCTCCATTTTCAGACATTAAATACGCACTTTCGGTCACGATCCCCACCGTTTATTTAAATAGTACTACACAAGACACCAAAATCGGATCTACCAACTCCAATATATCCTCATCAAATCAGATCAAATCCATATATTATACTCCTCTTTCCTTATTTAAATACATGGCATGATGCGATCACCATCATCATCATCATCATTCGCATCAGTAATCAACCAACCAACGGTTGATAATACAGCGTGTGTATAATAACTAAAGTACTCCCACTCATATACATACGTAGTAAAGTAATAAATGTATATAAGTATGGGGTATTGAAAATCGAGCTTTCAATTCTGATGAGCTGTAAACCACGAAAGAATCGAAGAAGAAGAATGAGAAAAAGTCCCTCTCTACTCTCTAGGGAGGAGGAGGAGGAGTAAATAAGGAGCACGCTCTCTAGTTCTAGTACTGACTGTACTGTATCATTGTAGACTGCTTCTTCAAGAAGACTTCTACAAGCTCAATTTCATTTTTCATTTCTCTCTCTTATTTATTTCTTTCTGTTTGATCAGATCATAGGAATTATAAACCCTAATAGTTTGTTTCACAATCTGAATCATCAACATATTTTTGATACTCAATGTAGTAATCTCTGTCTGAGTAAGGAGGAATATATTGGAAAGGATTGAATAATGGCAAAATTATTTCATCATCATCGGAGTCATAGCAGTGTTGGTGGATCTTTAGTTGTAGATAGACATGGAGGAGGAGGAGGAGGAGGAGGAGGCGGTGGAGGGAAATTATGGTCTGCATTTTCTGGTGTTGCATTTAGAAGAAAAATATTGGATAGTATGAGATGTGGTATTTCCCGCCATAGATATGAAGTGGATTCAGACATTGAAGAGCCACAAAAACTAGTAAAAGAAGAGAAGAAGATAGTAAAAGAGGAGGTAGAAGTGATTATAAAGAGGAAGGAAATAGCAGAAGAGGTAGTGATTATAAAGAGGAATGATAATGGTGGATCAGAGACATTATTAGATATTTTGAACTTATCTCAGACAACTACATCATCATCATCAGAGATTTTATTAGAAGAAGAAGAGAAAATAGTAGAAGAAGAAAGAAAAACGGAAACGGAAACGGAGGAAGTAGAAGCGATAAAGAAAATTAAAGTATTTGAAGAATTACAAAATGTAGTTAAGAAATTACAATCAGTAGTAGTAGAAGATGAATTAGAAGATGGATTAATATCAAAACAACAATTAGAAGCAGTATTAGATGTTAGAAGATATGCTAAAGATGATTCAGAAGCAAGAATCACATTAGCAATGCTTGGTTCTATTCCACCTCTAATTGGAATGCTTGATTCTACAAATCATGATTCTCAGATCGCTTCACTTTATGCTCTTCTCAATCTTGGAATTGGTAACGACATGTAATAATCTCATCTTCTTCTTCCCTCTTCATTTTTCTGATTTTTCTTTGCTTAATTTTACTTTGAATTTTGATGATTTTAGGTCAATTTTTCTAACAAAATGTCAGACTCTTCTTCTTCTACTGTTGCACTTTACTAATTACATTACACGTTTTTATCTCTCATTTGTTGTAACTTCCGTTTTTTTCTTCTTACTTTGACCTTTCATGATTTTCTCTGAAATGAAGTAAAGTCTTCTCTGATTCTCAAACGTTTTTTTTTGTTGATAATTTGACAGGAATAAATCTGCCATTGTTAAAGCAGGAGCAGTTCACAAGATGTTATCTCTAGGTGAAACGTCGGGTAATCCATTAGTATCAGAAGCAATTGTGGCTAATTTCCTTGGATTAAGTGCACTTGATTCAAATAAACAAGTAATTGGTACTTCTGGTGCAATTCCTTTCTTAGTTAAAGCCTTGAGAAATTTGGAATGTAGTTCACAAGCTAAACAAGACTCATTAAGAGCAATATACAATTTGTCGATTTCTCCGTCAAACATTAGTGAAATTATAGAAAACAATTTCATTGATTTTCTTTTGAATTTACTTGGAGATATGGAAGTTAGTGAGAGAGTTTTGTCGATTCTAAGTAATGTAGTTTCAACACCAGAAGGGCGTAAAGCGATAAGTAACTCGTCTGATTCGTTTCCAATTTTAATCGATGTATTGAATTGGACTGATGAACCTGGTTGTCAAGAGAAAGTGACTCACGCTTTGATGGTAATGGCTCACAAAGCTTATGGTGATCGACAAGCGATGATTGAAGCAGGAATTGCATCGTCTTTACTTGAATTAACACTTCTTGGCAGTACATTGGCACAAAAAAGGGCATCGAGGATATTAGAATGCTTAAGAGTTGATAAGAGAAAACAGATTTCAGATGGGGGCAATAATTATAGTGGTGTAGTAGTAGGAGCAGTTTCGGCACCAATTTGTGGTGGGTCTTCATCTGGACTTACTAATCAAGATCAAGTTTTCGAGGAAGAAGAACAAGATATGATGAGTGAAGAAAGCAAAGCAGTTAAACAATTAGTCCAGCAGAGTTTGCAAAATAACATGAGAAGGATTGTCAAGAGAGCAAATCTGCCGCAAGATTTCGTTCCTTCCGATCATTTCAAATCACTTATGACCACAACTTCTACTTCTAAAAGCTTACCATTTTGACGACGAGATAATGAGTAAGTCCACATTTTCTCTCAATCATTGTATTTATGAATTTTAACTCTTATATGTATCTAGTGAATTATTATTATGATATAAATTTTGATGAAATAAAACAGTAGATTTACATCATTGTTAGATAGATTCTTTTGCCTGACAACTTAATGTTCTCTCATGGTATTGGATGCCCACCCATTCCCAAGTTTCCATTAGAGTACTAAATTGCACATGAACACTAGTGAATTATTGTCCTAAACTGACCCACAAAATGGTCTCGTTCAATTAACTTGAATCCCCACTTCCTAAAACCATTTCATTTGACCTGTTTTTCACCTCGATTCAGAGAAAAGGAAAAGAAAGAAAACACTTGCATCTCTGGCCATTTACTGTGTGGACCAAGCACCAATATAACCACTAGACCCCATAAAAGCCTTTCACGTGGCGTTTACATTAAAAGCATATCACTATTTCACTACCCAACTCCCAGTAACTTAAATATGAAATTCTTTACTAGTTTTGCTAGATCTTTTAGGACATGTATGTTCATCCTTGTTTTTACTCAGTACACCAAAGTTACCTAAAAAATTACATATTTCACCAGATTGATGTGAGATGACCCAAGTGTTAATTGATCTCGTTCACTATCTTACTAGACTTTCCATTATTTATCCGTTCGACAAATTTTAAAATTTTAGAAATATATATACATGATAAGTAGATATGTCAGTGACTGAATCATCTGCCTTATTCAATTCATCTAAACTAGTAAACAATGTCCGCTAGGGGCTTGCCCTTGTTTGTGAAATTTGGGTGTACAATATGCAGTTATGCACAACACTACAAAGAAGTTGGATTGAAATTTCTGTCCATAAGCTTTCTGCAAGTAATATATGGATACTTCTTTGGCATTGACAGCTATAAAAGTTATCATAGGAGAATAACTCCCAAAAACTATGAAGATTTATGCCTTTCTCTAAATCATACTACTGCTGTACTAGTCTACAACAACTACTCATAAAGGGGACCATGATTGAATAGTAAGCCTAGAACAGAGGACACAACTGATGATGTTTCTCTTGTAGTCTCTTGTATAATAGTGTCATTTTCGTCATATTTGTATCAATTATGCACACCCTGCTTTATGTGACATTGAGATATCAAATTATACAGACAAGTTGAGAATGGGTGTCAGTCATTTTCCATCTTTTTACATATAAACTATGAAAACTTCAGCATCTCTTTTCCCATCTAAGAATATTTTGCTTTTGTGGCCTTTAATTCTTTCTTTAGTGTTTCTGAGTGAGACTGGTTAGGGTTTCTAACCAGAATTTTTGGATTTTATCACCTATGTATTGTGTATGTTTAACTTGATAAAAGTAATACTAATAGTTTATTAACATATGTTTATGTTATGTTGGGTTATTCACATCCATATTTCTTTGTTGATTAGTTTAAGAATGGATTATCTAAACACCTTTGAACACTCTCACTTAAACACTTTGTTATTTAGCACCTGATCTTTGGATCTCTACGCTGTTATATCACGTGATCTACTGCTGTGAAAATCATGTCGTTGAGCAGACGCTTTGATTTTGGAATCTTAATTTATTAAGTCATTCTACATTAATGTTTTTTGACTTTGATTACTAAATTCTGTTTTTATTAAATTGTGTTTAAGGTACTGTTAATCAGAATTGATGGGGAATGAAAGAGAGGAGAAACTAAGCAAAGTCTCTCAACTGTGTCTAAGTGAAGAGCATATGGGGAATTTCTCCTCAGTACATACAGTAGTTTACGCTGTTTTTCGCGCTGTTGGATGCAGTTATGGGCCTTATGGCTGATCATCTTTTTTTCTTTTTTGTCTTAGATATGGCCCCATTCTCTTGTAAAGCATAAGTAGTTTGTAGTAGCACAAGCGATTTTGTTAACTTAATATTTTTGTTGTAGCATTAGTGATTTCGTTTGATAATTGGCTTAGTGTGTAACTTTTAAGTCTTTGATCATAGATTAAATCAAAGTCGACCTACAAATTCTAAGCTCTCGTAAACTAAAAGCTTGCTACTTGTCATGAATTATGTGAAATGATAATCCTTAATCCATCGTATTGAAACTGATGATATGCAGCATTACGCAATAGAGTAATCTGTATAGATTGAGAGAAGGTCGTATAAGCAGACTTCTAGCGTAAAACTTCAACATTTTAAAGAAAATCGGAATAACCGATCTCCCTTAACATGATTCACAACATGATTTATTATGGAAGCCTAGCCTGATTTATTATAGAGGCCCACTTGACCTATTATAGAAGCCATTAAAACCCATTAAAACAAAGAGTCTATGATGTCCATCGGTTAACCATTAAAACCGATCTACCTTAACATGATTACAAAATGACTTATTATGGAAACATAGCATGACTTATTATAGAAGCCATTAAAACCCATTAAAACAAAGTCTATGATGTCTATCGGTTAACCATTAAAATTCATGACCCGATCCGCTAAGCCTATCTTTATCTCCAAAAAAAGAATTTAGATTTGGATAAAAGTTATTGTTAGAAGTTGGGCTTTCATGTGAACTAGGTGAACTGGCTGCACACAAAACTGAAAATCCACGTACTGAAGTTGTTCTAAAATTGTGTCGATGTGTGATATTATGTTGCTGTAGATTGTTTATTGATAAACACATTTTTGTGTCTAATTTGTTCTCAAGCATCTTGTTTGTGGGGAAAAAAGAACTGAAGGATATTTTGGGAAAAGTGGGGTGAGCAGGTGACAATTCGTCAATCCTTAAAACATTTGTGTTGTTGAAGCACTTTGTTTAGATTCGAGAGATCAATCTGTACAATCCTGGCCTAAACCAAGCAATGGCCATTCCAGTCTTGCTTCAGTCACAAAATGAGAAGGAGAAGCGTTAGTCTTAGGGAGGGAAGCGAGAGAAGAATGAGGTCAGCGTATCCGACTCTATAAGATGTAGTTGGTGTGAACAACTATGAACAAGTCTTCTAAGAAGATTGGATGATCAAGATTTATTAACTTGAATTGCTCTTAGACTTGTTTAATGGTAAACTTGTTGTTCGTGTAAAAAACTTTTGTAAAGTTTGTATTAAGAACTTGTTTTGTTCAATAGATTGAACATCTATTTATATCATAGCTATTTTAACCACTTGACCTCTTTTCTGGAAGAAACTGTCGATGGTTGAGTGGTGGTGAAGTGGAGAAGGTGTTTACAACTGCTCTCCACTTCGACTAAGGTTAAATAGTCATTTACTCAACCTCCCACTCCTCTACTCAACTGTTATCGATCTTTCCAGAACTTCTCTTTAGTGGGCGTACTGCTGCACCACATGCCGCAGACCGTCATACCAAAACCCTAATTAGTATCCCCCCATTTGTGACATTTGATGTCTCGTGTACTATTGTAGTATTAAGTACTACTGAAGTTAAGTCGATTAAGACCTGCTTAATGGGTTTCTTGACTGAAGACTTGTCCTGCTTGACTAGCTAATGAGTCTAGCAGACTAAAATAAATATGTCTTGCTTGAGTAGCTGATGAGTCCAGTAGAATAAAATAAATGTGATATGTCTTGCTTGACTAGCTAATGAGTCTACCATGTGGGATTTCCACCATGATAGTACAGAAAGGAGTGAGAGAGAGATTGAAACACTTAAAATAAGATCTACATTGATAATTTTCTGTTTTTAAAACTCAATATATTTTCTCTGCTTAGTTTTTCACATTAACATAAAAACCTTTAAATAGGCATTACTAGAAGATCTCCACTAACCCATTAAACTAAAACTCCTTCCATTTAGTCATTAATTACCACCACCTATCTAGTTAGTAGGAATTAACTCCTACTTCTAAAACACGTTTAACAATTTCTAATTAATAAGATTACATTAATACGTTTTTATTTTTACCAAATCAAATATTTTAAACTAACTCCAACAAAATATGAGACTAAATAAGACACATAAATGTGTCTATCAACAAGAAAAGAAGTTACACATCTTGCCCTTGTCAATTTTCGTCATTTTTGTCTGAACTTGAAACATGGCTGTAGGTCAAATTTAGTGGCAAAGTCGACGAGAACACTTTGACATTTCACAAAGTGTTTGGAATGCCTAAGGTCAATCGAAATTCAATGAGTACCCAAAGGAGCTGGAGATGGTTAAATTTGCTCGAAAGCATGCAAGAGTTCTTCAAACAGTCACTATGGAAACTTCATATACTGTGGAGGATTACATGGATCCACGCAAAAAGAAAAAGAATCTTAAAACTAAGGAGGTTGAAGCTTTGAATAAGAAGATTATGATGCAGTTAGGAATGTCACCATGGGCTTCAGCAGGTTGTGTCATTAAGTTTTCAAGTTCCTAAATCTTGTTTTTTCTTATTCTTGTCAAATCATAGGTTATGTTTTTGATTTTGTTGGCAATTTAATTAACTGGCAGTGAACTAAGCACTTTTGTTGGCAAAAAAGTGGGAATTTTCTAAAATAGCATTTGTAGTTCAGCTTGCTTCAGGTTGATAGCAGGGCACTTTTTTTTCCAGAATTTTGAACAGCTATTTCTTTTACATCAGTAGGAATATCAATTTATTAGCGGATAGTTTTCCATCTTATTGAAGCTAGGTTTTAAAACTTGAATGTCCTGTGGAGGTAAACAAGTAACTGTTTGTTGTGATATACTCCCTTCGTTCCATTTCCACGAGGGTCACGAGATTAAGAAACATCAAAAATAATTATTTTTTTCCAAATCTACCCTTATTAATACATTTTAAAAAATTTAAACCTCCTATTTTTTAGTTTCTATATTCTAGTGTAAATTGTTAATCCCTTAATAATTGTACTTCCATGGAATAGATTTAAGTGTTAACTTGGAGTAATCAATTATCTCTTGTTAATTATAAAAAGAGTTAATGTTATGGTGTGATTTCAAAACAGCAGGGTATACGAATGAAAATTTGAAAAAAATATCTAAACCCTCGTCTATTTTGAAAAATATAAAAAACCCTAGACCATCATCTAAAGTGGAATCGAGGGAATACGTACTATCTTTTATTATTGGTATATGCTAATTCTTGAGATCGGTTGAGTTTACGTTCCAGTGGCGGTTTCACTTCGAAGATCCGGAGCCTAAATTATGGAAATCTGTTTGATTAATGCGCTATTCTCTTAAGGTAGGTAGTCATCATGCATTGAAGGATTTTGATGGTGTTCTATTTGGGTTCAGTAAAGTCTTACTGTTTCATTGTATTCCATTATTGCCGCCGTCCCATGAGTAGCTAGAAACTTAGAAACTGCTTGCTTGGTGTCGAATCTGTCCATGCAAGTTATTATAAAAAAATGATGAAAACATAGATTGGAAGGTATAGTGAATCAATCTCCATAGCATAATCAAAATCTAATACCGACGGATCTCGGGCCCAATACAGTTTACACACAGGTAAGTAGTAATCTTGCAGTTTATAGTAATAGGTCTTAATATCCTAAATGCAAGCCTTATGCCTATTATCATTCCTAAGTTGAGGCAACATTAAGTTCCTGGCAAGCAGCTAGAACTACTCAAGTCCAATCATTTGTGTGTACAATGCCTGCTTGTCATATGTGTTCTTTTAAGATGACTAAGAATTTGAGTTACACCCAGAGATGAGATGATAACGTTTCTTATTTAAGCTTTCCCAAAACCTTTACTTTTATGATGTTTCCAGGTTTTAAGCAGTGCTATTGTTATTATCATCATCACTTGTGAGTCTGCAACTGTATTTTGCAGAATTTAAATTTCTTGTGTAAAGTTGTTTTTGTGAAGGATAATAGTCCCACATTGCTAATATCCCTATAATAAACTTAAAATATAATATGGAAGGGCCACTCCACTCATTGCCAATTGGTTTTGAGTTGCATGCCCGCAAACTTTAACAGTTTTTTTAAGCTCTTGTATGTGTACTTGAATTTCATCGGGTCTGTACCGTGGCAGGGTACTGTTCTACCACTAGACCATTGGTGCTGATTGAAGCCTTTTTGGTGCTTATTACAACTTGTCAAATATTTTCCAAAGCTGATACATTCTTCTTTGAACATACCATGGATCCTATGTTAGGGATATCAAAAAACAATTGTCTTGCCTTCTCAAAGTTTCCACAACCAATTCACTATGGCATTTGGTACAACTTTCGCACCATCTATACATCATTTTGGGAAAACAGGTTCAGAGGCTCATCAACTGATCCTCTTTAGCATAGTGTCTATGATCACACTACAAGAAACAACATCAGTTTCGCAATTCCATTTAGCCATGTTCCTCAGCAACTCAAGAGCATTATCTAATTCACAACCCCTTTTAAGAATACCACCAAACAAGCTGAACCCACAATCAGTTTCCTTCAATTCACAACGACAAAAAATCAGAATGTTCAAAGGAACATTATCTGGTACAATTCCAATATCATTCATCTTCTTATACAGAACATCTAAATAACATCCAATTTTAGAAACTCTACTAAGTTGTAGAGTTTACAAACACCTTCCATATTGCTAAGATTTAAGCTGTAGAGTCTACATTCTACTTGAACTCGTAACGGTGGTTGTTTATAGTGCCAAGTTGTGCGTTCTGTGGAGCTTAAGCAAAATTTGGCCAGAAAGAGTTGCCCTCTCATAGTCACAAATCCACAAACTTGTTGCCCTCTCATAGTTACAAATTCACAAATTGCTCCGCCACTGAACAGGTGCAATCTTTTCGATGGCCAAGATGTTTACGAGCCAAATTTAATTTAGGTTGTCATCTAATAATGCGATCATGTGCGAACAGAAAACAAGAACAAGAGGTCAGGAGATGCGCTTTTCATTAGTAGTTCCGACCAAAAGGTTTTAGAGTCTGTCAGACAACCGCACGATCATCACAACAGGCCAAACAAATCGCTTTTCATTAGCAGGCCAAAAAAAGATTTTGGAGTCTGTCAGACAACCGCACGATCATCACAGCAGGCCAAACAAAGCCAAGCTGAGAACGATCATCTACAGCCACAAGGCCTAACATCATAGGCACATGACCATTAATCAGACTCTGATTGCGCACGGTATGGGTGAGCATGGGCCGGTATGGACCGGTCTTCACCTCAAATTCATTATGGATTTTAAATTTTGCATCAACATTTAATCTAGCATCCAATGAATATATGGATGGGCGGATTGGATGCGGATAATCCAATGGATTTTTTATAATTAAAATTTATAATAAAGAAATAAAGTCAACAAGTTTATGGATCATTTTAGAAATAAGGCTCATTATTTAAGAGTTTAAAATTGGATATAAATGTACTGCTCCTGTACATATGTTGGTCTTGTATCTTGTAAGATCATCAAAGTATGATACGATAGAATACCTAATTTGGTAAAAAAAACAATGTACTAACTTCATATTTGTACTGAAGAAGTTTGATAAAAAATGTACTAACGGGTCTGGATGTCCAACGGATTTTCAAGATTACACCTGGGCCCAATCCGTAATCCGTTGGATTTTAAAAATCCTATCCGCATCCAACCCATTAACTAACGGTCCAGATATTCACCCACAAAAATACGGTTGGTCAGGGTCGAATCCGCGGATCCCGAACCAAATGCTCACCCCCAAACGCATGGTCCGAACATCCACCCACAAAAATACGGTTGGTTTGAAAAACACGAGGATAGGAGCGGGAGCATTCCACCACCTTGAGATGTTTCTCTTGCAAATTTTAGAATATAAGACGTTCCCTATTAAACCAATACAATAATACTTCTCGGAGAAAGTCAATATACATGTAGGAGGCGTAGCAGTAGGAGTGTCTGTTGGAAATAATCGCACAAAAAATAAAATCACAGAAGAACAAATCTCAAACAGCTGATTCGCGGACTAGGTCGCTCTTTTTAAGGTGTTTCGCGGCTCTGTTCTTGATTGTGCTAGCAGTAAACTCATGTAGAAAACCCTATGGGATAAAACAACTTATAACTCTCTTGTTCAGTTTCTCTGCACTATGAGAAATCGAACAAACAACTACTCTTTCTAACACTTGCTCAGAATCTTACAAATCCGTTGATAAAACTTATGTTTTCTCTTTTCCAAAAACCAGCCCTTTTAATGGCTTAAGAGAATCAATCGAAATTAATAAAAATAAATTTTGATTAATTACCCACAATTAATCCTCCATAACAGTCACATCTGCAAAAAAAAGAAGGAAAAATATGAATCACTAGACCTTCTAAGGCACCACTCCTAGACTAATGTAATATAAGATAGATATATACATATATCCTAGTGAATTGTATGGTATGGGACTCGAACCCATGTCTTTAATGTGAGAGCCCAAAATAATGCCATCACACTATTTCTCTAACTTTTACATAATAATACAAAACCATGTTTTAAACATGTATCCCAATAATCCCCCACTTATATTTTAAAACATTGAGCAAGTGTATATAGCGGTGCATAAGCAAAGGTATCTTTCGACTTGAACCTTTACATAGTGTTCAACTTTGTAAGTATCAGGTGTCTGGAGTGACTCGCGTCTAGAAACTCTAACTAATACTAGATTATTCAACACACACAACTATATCTAGAGTAAAGTTCTAAAGTTTGCACATTAAGATCATATGTTTATCCCTGTTTTAACGAACGATCTAGAAAAATACCCAAATTCTTATAAAAAGCGGCTACACCTTCACATCCGTATAGGTGAATCTATCAAAAGAAATACTCATATAACTAAATATTCCACTCTAAGTTAAAAAGATATAGACATTATTAAAAGTTATATACTCAACATGTTTCCGCTTCATGATATCATGTTATGGGAATGCATGACTCTATTATTTGTAACTTCGTCTGGTCCGATTTGAACCTATTAAGGATAGTAATTTTAACCGTGACGTAACATCCTTCCTGCCAGGCTTCGAACACAAAAATTATAAAGTTCTCTTTCTACAAACACTCGCTTCCTCGAAAACTCTTCTGCAAATCTTTTGGATTTCGTCTCTGCAAATTCTTCTGTAAGTTCTTCTTTCTCTTCATCTTTTATGTATTCTCATCTTCATCTTCATCTTCATCTTCTTCTTCAGTTTATTTTATTTTCTTCCAGTTTTCGTATCTGATTCCAATTTCTACACTTTTTTTACTTTCAACTACGAACCCTAACCCTAAGTTTTCACCCCCTTTCGAAGATTTTCATAAACTCGAACCTTTGATGATTAATATGGGTTGTTATGCAACTTCGTAGCTTTAGGTTAAAACTAAAAATTTAATTTGGGTTTTTGGTTTGATTTCTGAGTTTATTTTTGTCTGCGAAAGCTGGGAACCCTAACCCTAATTTTAAAATTGGTGTGGGAAAAGTCAAGTATATGGGTTTCATTTTTGGATTTATTTGAACAATGGGGTTATTTTATTTGGTTACATTGTTTAACTTGATGTATAATTAATTACTTGCATTTTTGAATTGAAGTTGGATTATTAGGTCACACTGTTTTTTTTTACTATTTTTTGCTATGGGGATTTTTGTTTTTTTGTTTGGGTTTTACTTTGTTTTGTGAGATTGGAGATGGTTGAGGTTTATTCCAACAGATTTATGTGAGCTTTCATAGCTTACAATGCGTGATGGCATCTCCAATGTGATTTCTTCATGTTTTTTAAGTGTTTGAAAATGTATATGGAGATAGATGGTGGTTCACGACCACCCTAGTCTGTATTCGATCTCCAACAGAACTTGGGGGAATTTTTTTTTTTTTTTTTGTGTGTGTGTGTGTGGAGTTAATGTTTACTGTTGGTTTCTCTTCTTCTCTGATAATGCTCAAATACTGATGGAGATGCTTCCTTTTTCTTCAGGAGATTCCTTCATTCACATTCTATGGTTATCTCTGCCATCAATAGGCAGAGTTACTGATTTTTGGGTTTCCAATGGCGGCAAATGGAAAAGGCATTAGTTACACCATTTATCTCGAAAACTTCAGCAAGCGCTTGAAGGCATTTTACTCTCACTGGAAGGAAAACAAGACTAATTTCTGGGGTGCCTCAGATGCAATTGTTATTGCAACACCTCCTGCTTCGGAGGATCTTCGCTACTTGAAATCCTCTGCACTGAACATGTGGTTGTTTGGTCTGGAGTTCCCTGAAACTATTATGGTTTTCATGGACAAGCAAATCCACTTTTTGTGTAGTCAGAAGAAGGCATCACTGCTTAATGAAGTGAAAAAATCCACAAAGGACACCACTGGTGCTGAAACTGTGATGCATATTAAGGTGAAGAACGATGATGGAGCTGCATTGATGGATGATATTTTCCAGGCTATTTCAAAGTCAAGTGATAATGGCTCCCCTATTGTTGGATACATTGCAAAAGAGGCACCTGAAGGTAATCTGCTGGAGTTATGGAGTGACAAACTGAAAACATCCAACCTCCAACTTGCTGATGTAACTAACGGGTTTTCGGAGCTATTCGCTGTCAAAGACAACACTGAGATTACTAATGTCAAGAAAGCTGCATTTCTGTCTTCTTCCGTGATGAAACAATTTGTTGTGCCGAAGCTTGAGAAGATTATTGATGAGGAGAAGAAGGTTACACATTCGTCGTTCATGGAAGACACTGAGAAGGCTGTTCTGGAACCTGCAAAGGTCAAGGTGAAGCTGAAAGCAGACAATGTCGATATTTGTTACCCTCCAATCTTTCAAAGCGGGGGAGAGTTTGATCTCAGGCCGAGTGCTTCTAGCAATGAAGAGAATTTGTATTATGATTCAGCAAGTGTGATTATATGTGCTGTTGGTTCTCGCTATAACAGTTACTGCTCAAATGTGGCAAGGACATTTCTTATCGATGCAAATGCATTGCAAAGTAAAGCGTACGGGGTTCTTCTTAAGGCCCAGGAGGCAGCGATTGGTGCTTTAAAGGCAGGGAACAAGGTGAGTGCGGCTTATGAAGCTGCCCTTGCAGTGGTTGAGAAAGATGGTCCCGAGCTTGTTCCAAACCTGACTAAGACCGCAGGAACAGGAATTGGATTGGAGTTCCGTGAATCAGGTCTGAATTTGAATACCAAGAACGACAGGATATTGAAAGCAGGGATGGTGTTTAACGTTTCCCTTGGGTTCCAGAACTTGCAAGCACAGACAAACAATCCGAAGACAGAAAAGTTTTCTTTATTGCTTGCTGACACTGTTATTGTTAAAGATAATATTCCAGAAGTTGTGACCATGATCAGCTCAAAAGCCGTGAAGGATGTGGCATACTCGTTCAATGAGGACGATGAGGAAGAAGAAGTAAAACCTAAAGCTAAAGCAGAGCCTAATGGCAGTGAAGCTTTATTGTCTAAAGCCACTCTCAGATCAGACAACCAGGAGATGTCGAAGGAAGAGTTACGAAGGCAGCATCAGGCCGAACTTGCTCGCCAGAAAAACGAAGAAACAGCAAGGAGGTTGGCTGGGGGTGGATCTGGAGCAGGAGATGGTCGTGGTGTAGCTAAAGCTTCAAGTGATCTAATTGCCTATAAGAATGTAAATGATGTCCCACCTTCAAGGGAATTGATGATTCAAATTGATCAGAGGAATGAAGCTATTATCTTACCGCTCTATGGGAGCATGGTCCCATTCCACGTGGCGACAGTTAAGAGTGTGAGCAGTCAGCAGGATAACAGAACTTGTTATATCAGGATTATCTTTAATGTACCTGGGACAGCATTCAGTCCTCATGATGCAAACTCCTTGAAATTTCCTGGGGCTATCTATTTGAAGGAGGTCTCGTTCCGCTCCAAGGACCCGAGGCATATCAGTGAAGTGGTAAACATGATCAAAACTCTTCGGCGGCAGGTTGCGTCGAGGGAGTCAGAGAGGGCAGAGAGAGCCACCTTGGTCACTCAGGAAAAGCTACAACTGGCGGGTACTAAGTTTAAGCCAATGCGGTTGTCTGACCTCTGGATACGCCCTCCATTTGGAGGAAGAGGTAGAAAGCTTTCTGGTACTCTTGAAGCTCATGTCAATGGTTTCCGGTATTCAACGAGTAAGCAAGATGAGCGTGTTGATATTATGTATGCGAATATCAAGCATGCTTTCTTCCAGCATGCAGACAAAGAGATGATCACACTCTTGCACTTTCATTTGCACAACCACATTATGGTGGGCACTAAAAAGACAAAGGATGTTCAGTTTTATGTTGAAGTGATGGATGTGGTGCAGACCCTGGGTGGTGGAAGGAGATCTAACCATGATCCAGATGAAATTGAGGAAGAGCAGCGGGAGAGGGATAGGAAAAACAGGATCAACATGGATTTCTCAAACTTCGTCAACAAAGTGAATGATCTATGGGGGCAACCCCAGTTCAGAGGGATGGACCTTGAGTTTGACCAGCCACTTAGGGAGCTTGGCTTCCATGGTGTGCCTTACAAGGCATCGGCCTTTATTGTCCCAACTTCAAGTTGCCTGGTGGAGCTTATTGAAACACCCTTCCTAGTGGTGTCCTTAAATGAGATTGAGATTGTAAATCTGGAGCGTGTGGGACTTGGTCAGAAGAATTTTGACATGACAATTGTGTTTAAAGACTTCAAACGTGATGTTCTTCGAATTGACTCAATTCCGTCAACTGCGCTGGAAGGCATCAAGGAGTGGTTAAATACCACAGACCTCAAGTACTATGAGAGCAGGCTGAACCTGAACTGGAGGTCTATATTGAAGACAATCACAGATGACCCAGAGAAGTTCATTGAGGATGGTGGATGGGAGTTCCTAAACATGGAGGTAAGTGATTCTGGGTCTGATGAGTCTGAAGAATCAGATCAAGGGTATCAACCTTCTGATGGACAGTCAGATTCTGCATCAGATGGCGAGGATTCAAGTGGTGGATCACTGGTGGAGTCAGATGAAGATGAGACAGAAGAGTCAGAAGAAGAGTCAGACGAGGAGGAGAAAGGGAAGTCATGGGAGGAGTTGGAAAGAGAGGCTAGCAATGCAGACAGGGAGAAAGGGGCAGAGTCGGACAGTGAAGAAGAGAGGAAAAGGAGGAAGATGAAGGCATTTGGAAAATCTAGGGTTCCTGATAGGAGGGACCCTAGGGGTAGTTCTGGTCCTCCCAAGAGACCCAAATTGAGGTAGAGAAACAGAACTTATGTTAAAAAAGCTTCTACACTGTCTCTGTTTATCTCAGTAATATGATTGGTTTTTGAAAAAGAAGAGAACTAAACAGAAGATTTGAAGTTTGGTTGTAATCTTGTTTGTGACTGACTAATCCATTTTTGTTTTGGAACTAAATTCATACTCTGGCCAACATTATCACCCGAATTCACGAAGTTTAAGAACTTGTCATATTGTGCATTAGCGCCAATATGCCCCCCTGCTTGTAAAATCTCTTCTGGAATGAATCGAGCAGATTTGTTCCACTGTTTGAGGACACTGCCGATAGTGGCGTTAATAAAAGAAATATTCTCTCTTAGAATATCGGAGGATAAATCCGCATGGCTAAAAGGATTGTTTTGTCACCCAGTGGCAGAGGATTCGAAGGAAATCCACTTAATGGAGCTGCACTCTGGCCAACTGTCGTTGCACCTCTACCCAGATCAGATAAATGAGAAGAAGCACCAAACCCAAACTCAAAATACTGACGGCATTTTGAAATGATAATTAGCAATGGTGACTCCAGTGTCCAGGAAACTACTAGGACCCAGAAAAGCTGTTGGATCAATGGATGAAGAGAACTCTCCTATACGACAAATGCTCTTTGCTTTGCTGCAATTGGTCAAGTTCCAGCGACATCGGCATCCCTTGTAGCAAATTCCCATTTGGTTTCCGGGTATGACAATTTGATGAAGCTTCTCCCCTAGATCATGGACAGAGTTGGTCGGGTTTTGGGGTCGACCGAGTTGCATCATTCCAGAACAGGAGTATTTAATCTTCCAGGCATCCCAACTGGTGAATATGATGCCAAAGAACCATTCGGTAGCTGCCCACTGAAAAGGAGATTGTTGTTGAACATTACTCTCTGATTTATTGATTCAAATTTTATGATTCTTCAGTTACAGAAATGGAGCTAATCCTGAGCTTTTTATACTCATTACAACCGACTGTTATCAGATGACCTGAACAACCAGTCATTTAACAGAAATGACATAACAGAAAATGGGTTGGTAAATTGGCTAATCTGAAGATCTGCCCATCGCGTCTCAAGTTGAGTTGCTTGAGACGAGCCACGACCTAACCTAGGACGAGCGGCTCAGGTTGAGTCGACAACGGTCGAATTTTAAACTTTCCATCTCAAAATCTTGATCTCAGCTTCTGTTAAAAAAAACTCAGAAAAAAAAGCTGGCTTGATTCTCTTGGATGAACAAAAAATCAATGATATAGAAAACTATATATCAGCTTTAGAGAACCTTTATGACCAGGAAGCTAAGTTGTGGCAGCAAAAGGCAAAAGATAACAACTTAAAGTTTGGAGCAGTGTAGTATATATCGGTCCGTACGGGCGATATTTCGTCGGTTTTATCGATATCGGCTATCAACCGAAACGAAATGCACCATACCGACTGTACGGTATTCAGCCGAAAAAATCAGCCAATATGTACCACTACCGGGTTTTTTACCCGATATTTCTGGAAAAAAAATTGTCCGTTAGATTAGAGAGAAATGGTGATCCAACGCTCCAGATTCGCTAGAGAAAAATAAAGCCTAACATACGCTCTTCTCTCTTCGTTTCTCTTCTGCGCCTCCATCTCTTCATTTCTCTATTCAATCTCTCTGAAGTTCAGGAACCACCATGGTACATAGACCCTGTTCTCCCATTTACGTTTGAAACATAACTCCACAACGCATTCTTCAATCTCTGAAACATAGACTCTTTTCAATCTCTCCATCCCAATCTCATTTAACTTGTTAATTAGGGTTCCTCATCTTTTTCTTCTTCCACCTCTTTTTATTCTCTTCCCACCAATTTAATAGGTATTCTTCTTCCAATTTGTTGCTTTTTGTTTTAGTATTAACCTTTGATTAGATTTTCTATTTAATTTTTGTTCTCTTTAATTATTCACAATTTAGGGTTCCTTGTTTTTGTTTAAAACCCAATATATGATTCTGTTAAAAACTCAATATTTGGATAATGGTTTGGTTGTGTTTTCTGGTGTTTTCATTGAAATTAAAAATTTAGGGCATATTATTCTCTTGATACAGGTATGTATCACTGTCTAAAACAGATTATAGTGATCCGTTGGGGAACTTACATTGCAGTTCGATTGAACCCAATTAGTCAGAGAACTTGGATCGCTATCTAGACTGCCTTAGCATTTAGATATATTACAGCGTCCTTTTGCAGTGTAACCTTTTTATTTATATGTGTCATTGGTGTTGATGTAGTATGATTGATATTTAAAAGGAAGTCTAATTTTCTTAGAATCTCTTATTACTTGAATTCTAAGGTGTCCATAAATATAGTCACTATTTCTTTTTCTGTTGTTAATGTTTCTATATGTGCCTTTGCCTTGGGTAACGTTCTACTCTGAAACTCCTTTATTGCATTTGGCGCAGCAAGGTATGTGTTTGTAGGAATCAACCATATGTTACTTCTAAATCTAATTTTAAGACTTACTACTAGTTGTTTGGTAGAGATTTGAGGTTTTGGATCATCTTTCAACTATGCTGTTTAGAGATTGGTTGTGGAAGTTGTTTTGCAGGACAAAATTCTTGAAAACTTAAAACTTAGTTCTAGGTATATGACCCAAGTAATCCCGATTTGTTGTACTGGGATTCGTTACCATTGCCTTTCGGATTATCATGGACACCAACTTCGTGGGCTGGATTTCGGTATTTATTTTTGTTTTGAGTTTAAGTAGAGGTGGAGATGTGCAAGTGTTGATTCAACTGTTGTGTAGTTCTTGTTTGAAGTTTGAAGTTTGAACAGGTTTTGTACAGTTCCTGAATAAATTGAAGTTCACGTCATTTTTTAGTCACCTAGCATATGTGAATTAGTGTCAATTGTCAGATCTATTTTTTGCATCTCAAGTATGAACTTTTGGGTATGAGAAACTCACTGTGGAGATGTATAAATTCTATCTCGGTGTCAATCAGTTGAATGGCATGGACACAACCATGTTTGTGTGTTGTTACTGAATGATTAGGGAAAAGCTAAAGTAGCTTGGCTTTTAGAAGTTTAATTGTTGTCAAAATGTAATTCTCATACTGAATGCATATCATGTTTAAGCTATTTTATTTATGGAACTGGCACTGTATCTTGTATCAGGTCATGAATGCTGGTATCTGTTTTATGCGTTTGCATCGAATGGTAGATTGGGATTCTCTCTGCTGCTAGTTCAGTTACTAGTTTTTTGCTGAAATGTCTTTTATACGTATTTGATGTATCTGGCTAGGTGCTGGTTCTCACTTTTGATTTCTTAACTTCTTAGTGAGCTGACCTGGATTTGCATCTTTTGGCCACAAGTTTGGACAACTTCAAGCAGTTGATCTTCAAGTACTGAACCAGCACTTCGCGCAGGTGCTTTAATAACCCCACTAGTGATAGACACATTTATGTGTCTAAATTGCGCTCAATTATCTATTTTGATAGTGTTCGATTTTGTACTTATTATGGCAATTTATGTCTTTGTAGGTATTTCTGAGAAATAAATAATTTGAGAAAAATCGGCTCGAAAAGTGATAAAGGCACCCCGAGGAGAATTGATTAAGGCACCCAGCTCTTGGATTAGGGGCACATCCCTTTTGAATTTTGAAGCCGAAAATGGTGGGAACAAACCTTCTTCACGTGAGAAATTTCTGTGTTGATTTGCAACCGAGTTTTAAGGGATTTTTAGGTGGTTTCAAGTTACCAGAATCAAGACACAATCTATAATAGCTTATACACACGTCACAAAACGTGTATCACCCGGAAAAAAATGGCTGCAAAAGTGAATCAAGCTGGAAAAAGGACTTCGACCCTGTTTAGGATATACACGTAATTTGAGTTTGATTGTGAGTTGTTTTGGAGTCCTTATCGGTTCTCTAGGGTTTCTAGGGTTCACTAATACTATATATAGCCAATAGAAACGAGAAACAAAGGGAGAGAGCCACCGGAAAAAAACCCAGGAAAACTGCTGCTGCTGTGAATAAGAAGACGCTGAAGAACATAAGACTGTCGCTGAACTGTCATTCTTTCTGTCGTTGTTTCAGTCATATCTTCAACTGCTAAGGCAGTCTTATTTCTACTGCGGTATCGGTCCGTTCTTCTACCATGTTTCCTTTTATTTCTTCTGTAACACTGAGATCACTTCGCTGTAACGTTTATATACGTCTCAAAACTTATGTGTTATTCCTTTTTCACCATTGTAAGCACCTTTTGAGCAATGAAAGTCTATTTTGAGTGTGTTTCCATTACAATGAGCTAATCACCATCACTGGGGCGACGGAGGAAGCCGTTCATCCAATAATTGTGGTAACTTCTATTTTAATTATATATATTCTACAATTCTTTTATTATTAATTGCTTGAATTAAAATTGAAAAAATGGTTTTTCTCAAATAATTATGTTTCTTCTGATGGGTCATACTTGGGTTTTAAACTCTTGATGTCTCATGCTCTTGATTAACAATTATTCTTTCAAAAACCTATTTTTGGCATATTTAGATTAAATTGAATATAAGAATTGTTAGCTGTTATCACTGAAGTATTGATTAATGATGGAATCTTAAGCCCTAGTTTTTCTTCATCCATTTTAAAATCAAATTGTTTTAATTTCTCTTTATTTTATGTTATTAAAATTAGGTCTAGAAATTAAATCTTCACAAGTCGAAGAATCAAACCTATTTTACCACTATTAAAAACTACATCAATTTTTGGCGCCGCCGACGCGGATTTGTTTTTAGGTTTAGAGTTTTAGATTTTTTTTTAGGTTTTATTTTTATTTTTATCTTTTGACTTTGTTCTATTTTACGTTTCTTTTGGTATTTATCTTTTTGCTACAGGTTTTGGATTTTGGATCGAAAAGAAAGTGAGCCGAAGACTTGGAATTAAAGCTAAAGACTTGGAGTTAAAAGTTAAAGCTTAAAGAACGAAAAAGAAGACGAAGATTTTTCTTAATTAGATTTTATTTTATTTTAGATTTTATTTGTTTTTGTTTTTCAGAAAAGTGTATTAGGATTTTAATTGTTTCTGTAAATTTTTTTTTATTTTGGACACTTCTTTTTGGACTTTTTTTTGGACATTTGGACACTTTATTTATTTTTAAACCCTACAGAAGGGTATTATTATATATAAACTGCTACAGGGAAGGATGACAATTACGATATTGTCTCGGCCCCTCGGGTTCACACACTGACACAAAAGTCGGTGGCCCGAGTCGACTACAACCGATTCATCCCCCGTCTGGTCCGGGAGGTAAGACTCGATCAACCCACGAATCCCCTGCAACTGGATTTACTGTATTCCTTCGTATGCATATATATTGAGGAATTGAATACGAACTTATTTTTCTAGTAAAGGGCAAGAACTGGCCATATAAGATAAGGACTCGGATTTCATCACCGTTTCCTTCTTGCCCGCTTTAGGAACACGTTACCAAACGCGAACCTAAACCTTAAAATTTTGACTAGAAAGAGACCGATAAGGTAAATAGGAAACTCGTTCAAAAGGAATGTATTGGTTACTTTGTTAGCCGAACTCGAAGTTCAAGAAGATTATTTTAAGTTGATTAGAGCCGCCTTGTAACCCAGAGAAAAGTGCCAAAGAGACAGGGTTATCAAAGCTCCTTAGAGCTTATCCTGTTTCTCTCCGACTTAATCTAATTCGGATCGTTCTAAGAGGTTTGCTAAAATTGTAACTAGTTGCCTTTTGAAAAAATAGAAGCTGGTCTATAGACAATCTAAGTGGAGCCATCATGCTTTTTGTTTGCTAGATTTAATAGGTTTGATTTGGTTGAGTCAGCCTTGCTTGTGATTGTTAGAATTCCCTTCCAATTAGGATTTAGTTTTTTTAGTGTATGCCAAGACCGCTTGAAGTCATCACTGAGCGGGCTTGGAAAAGAGACACTCTAGGTCGTTTGATTAGTGAGAAACCTAGTAGTTATGTCCCTGGAAACGAGGACCTCGGAGACTCTTCTTTTGAGGGCCCTGTTTTTGAAAATTTCAATTTTGAGAAATTGACACTCTGTGAAGAAGTTACTTCTAGTCCTTTGATAGCGCCAACAATGACAACTTTAAAAGCTTTGTTGAACCTGACTAGGACTTCTCGTCCATCAGCTATCAAGTTGGCTGAAACTGAAACAAACTATGAGTTGAAACCTGGGACCATACAGATGCTCCCAATCTTCTTAGGAAAGAAAATGAAAACCCTTATTTCCATGTTAGGCATTTTGAGGAAATATGTAGTACCATCAGGATCAAGGACCTAGATGATGAATCATTGAAACTTAGATTGTTTCCTTTTTCACTAAGAGACAAAGCCAAATCTTGGCTATATAGTTTGACTTCCGAGTCAATTGAAACTTATGAACAACTTACATATTCATTTTTCCAGAAGTTTTTTCCTAGGCATAAAACATCATCTATAAGGCAACAGATTTGCACATTTGCTCAACAAGAGGGAAAATCTTTATATGGGTATTTAGAAAGGTTCAATGACTTAATATCACAATGTCCTCATCATGGTTTAGAAAAAAATAAGGCTAGTTCAGATTCTCTACGAAGGTTTAGATTATTCGACAACAACCATGGTTGAGTCTTTATGCACAGGTGGGTTAGAAAATAAAACTGTCAACAGTGGGAACAGTAGGGAGCCACATAAAACAATTCTTCTAAGTAGAGGAAATGTCTATAGGGTAGAAGAATCTTTTGAATCAGATGCTAAAATAACAACTATATCGAAAAGGTAAGAAGCTTTAGAACTGAGTTATTCTAGTTGTGGAAGTGAACCCAAATCATTTTGGGAAGGACAGACTGTTGAAGAGCAAGCCTATGCTTTCTATAATAACACTAGATTTGATAACCATCAGAAGTTTGACCCTTATTCAGAAACCTATAACCCTGGTTGGAGAAACTATCATAACCTTTCTTGGTCTAACGACCAGAGTCAAGGTAAGTCTAGTAATTCTAAGGTTCCCCCAGGTTTTAGTTATACTAAGAATCCTTCAGAACTGGTACAATTTCAGAATCCGCTAGAAAAGACGATCATGAGTTTAGCAGAGTCTATCGCCTGGTTAACTCAGAACACTAAAGATTTTCAGCAATCATTTGAACGAAATTTAGAAGACAAAAAAAAGATGATCCATGCTAACTCTCAGGCTATTTCTCATTTAGAAACCCATGTTGATCAAATTGCTGAGTCTTTGAGAGAAAGAGAAAAAGGTAGGTTTCCTAGTCAGACCCAACCCAATCCTAGAGGAATTCATGAAGTATCTTCTGATGAGAAATTATATAATTATGTGAACGCAATTAGAACCCTTATGAATGGTAAAATGGTAGATAACAAGGTAACTATGCCTTATAGTGAACATATTGTAGTTCACCCTTCTGAGCCAATAGTTGTTGAGACTGATGAAGTCTCTAAAGAGCCCGAGGTAGTCCCTCATAAGACGTATTTTGTGCCTAGAGTCCCCTTTCCCACAATGATGTAATTTTATACAGTGGTAAAAAGAGGTTCGATTCTCGAACTTGTGAAGGTAATAATTTTAGAAAATAATGGACTAAATCTAAACTAATAAAAATCAGGAAAATAAACTAGAGATGATTTTTATAAAATATGGAGAAAACCAGGAATCCGGAATCAATTATTTCTAACAATTTATGTGATTAATCGGGTAATTCTTTTAAATAAACTAAGCTCAAATATTGCCAAAATAGGTTTTATGCAAACAAGTAGAGGTAAATCATAAGCATGGGACATCAGAGGTTGTCTACCCAGCATGACCCATCAAACAAAAACACCACTACTGAATGAAAAAAGTTTTTCTATTACGAAACTATGCAATTTTAACAAATAAAGAATTATAATTAATTAATTAAAAATAGACTTACCACATAAAATTGAAAGATAAACCTCCTCCATCATCCCAGTAAATAAACTTAGCCCATGGTGAAGAAAACTTGCTCAAAAGATCTTTTCATTGCTCAAAAAGTTGATTACAAGGTGAAATAATAGTGCAACAGCTGAACAGATACGTTTATAAATGTCACAGAACAGGGTTCAGCCGTTACAGAAGTGTTTCTAAGCAATAAATGGTTGAAAGAATAGGCAACATGAGCAGTTTGAATCAGCAACAGATATAAATGTTGCTGAGTCGTCTTCTCCGATGGTGGCTGATGAAGAACACGCCTGCCGGACCAGCAGCAGGTGACCGGCGACGACCGGAAGTGGCCGGAATTGCTCTGATTTCTTCTTTAGGTTTTTGTCCTTGATTTTCTTGGCTTCTCTTGGTTTATATAGGTAGTAGAAACCCTAGAGAGAGTTCTAAACCTAATAGAACTCTCTAAAACAACCCACAATTCTCAATCCGAATCGAAACATAATTCCGGCCAAATTCATGATTTCCGAGCTGATTTTACGGGATCTTTTGATGTTTATGACTTGCTGAGATAACTATCAATGTTTGGAACAATCTGGAAGCAAAAGAAACTTGTTTCTCACGTGAATTCAAAGTGTGCAGTTGATACAGACGATTTCCGATCGATCCCATGCTGAGTTGACTCGGTCAACTCGGGTTGACCGATTTGACTCGGGTTTGGCCCGATTTGTCCCGATTTGACCGAGTTGACTCGAGGGTACCCCTTATCCACTTCTAGGGTGCCAAATAACACTTGTCCTTGGGTGCCTTTATCACTTATTGAGCCAATTTTTCCACAAATCTTTATTCTTCTACTGTACCTACAAAAGCATAAAAACACGTAATATTTGCAAAATCGAATACTAACTTAATAGAAACTAAGGTACAATTTAGACACTAAAATGTGTCTATCAAATACCCCCAAACTTACTATTTTGCTAGTCCTCGAGCAAACTACTCTAAAAATAAAGTAAAAATCCTAACTCACTTTTGCAGGAATCGCGACTACATTTAGCATATGCAGTAAGCCGTTAAACCCCTAGGTGTCCCTAGTGGACGAGTTTTGTCTCGTGAGGGTTTACAAGAGGTATACCCACAAAACCTGAATCTAGATTTTAGCAACATGTGAATGATTAAGGATAGACACTAAACAAGCTAGTTAGTTGGCTACTCAGATATTCGGCTATAGGGACCATTACCCTTTATGAGTCCAATCACTGTACACGAGTGTTAACTCAAGCGTACTAAAATTCATATCTAAGACAACAGAGTTCCACTCAGACAGTTATCTATCCACACATCACATGAAAAGACTTAGAAGATGAATGTAGATTGTAGAAGGTCGCAAATGTTGACTGAGGCGAACGGTGTGTCCCATATCTGTCTGAAGGTCAGTACCGAGATGAAACCCAGTGTGTCGAGATACTCCCCATTTATTTTCAACGGTTACTACTAACTAAAATATTTACAAGTTCCCATGGACCCTGCGTTCCACGCTTGCTTAGGCGACGGAGACAGGGAGAACTTTAAAATACCAAATACTATATTTTTTTTTCAATTTTTTCTAACTTTTTTCGATTTTTTTTTTTTTTTCGAATTTTTTTTCTCTCTTTTTTTTTCTTTGACTCCTAATACATGTGTGTTCCCATGGATCCTGCGTTCCACGCTTGCTTAGGCGACGGAGACAGGGGGACCACACACATAACTCTACGACAATAACATATTATTCATACTGGGGCATGATCTCAACACACTAAATGTCATTCCAGCGCTAATTAACACGTCGATGCTAGGACCCACCAATACTCTCAGAGAAACACGAAATTGCAAATAATAAAACAGAACGTGATATGGTGGTGACAACTATCATGTTATTCACCTGAACTCTGTCTCCTTTATAAATAGACCATCTAGCTGGGCACACCAATCCTTATAGCAAAATGGCTAAGTTTCCATCTACCTAGAGTGGTTAGTGTCACCCTAAATTGTTCACATGCTTCTAAATTCCAAATCTTATTAATCTTAAAAAGTCTCCCAATACCCCCAAACTTAAATTAAACAGTGTCCTCAATGTTTCTAAGTATAGAACAATACCAAAAGAGTAAAAGTAAGGGAGTCAGAAAGATAGTACCTGAATGCCTGAGCATGGGTTACCTCCCAAGAAGTGCTAAGTTTAAAGTCTTCATCCAGACTAGAAAAGAATTAGTCACCCCCTTAAATCATATAGCAATAATAGGAACAACTGTGGGTCATCTGAATCAAATAGTGTGCCCCACGGTAGAAGTAAACTGCAGCAAGCTAAGAGGATAAACAATCTGAGTACACCTTGATCCCTATCTAGGTAAACCACATCGACCAGAGGATGGGTTTCTGGCAACTGAGTATCGGTAAATCTAGCTGGAGGATGATCTCGTAAAATTACAGCGGTGCCTATGTCAGGTCCCAAGCTAGGGACCTTTCTAAGAGTTAATGGTACAACACATGGAGAATGATAGTCACCCCCAAACTTAGAGTTTTCAGTGTCTCTAGATATACTAATAACAATTTCCCTCATTTCCGGATCGTCAGATTCTCGAAAATAGTCAACTGCTTCTTCTAAATTACAATCCGGTGGTGCAAAGCCTAACAAAGTACGCACCTCATCAATAACCCTATCATTATCGCCATTAAATTTGTAGTTGGTTAGGCATTTTTCTAATGGATCTTCTAATGGGTTGGGCCTAAGCTCCATCTCACTAGACGGTTTGGACTCCTCTTCTGATGGGCCTAACTCACTACTTATCAGGGTATCTGGTGGGTCATGCTTAAAGTCCAACTCATGAAAATCTAATCCAAAGTGGGCTCGACATTTCTCTAATGGGTCTTCTATCAAAGTGTTTGGTAATGTCTTCTGAACTAGGGTCTCTATCATGTTGACAGTTTCTAAACTAGGGTCCTTCCTAGTAGGTGCTAACAAAATTGGATAAGGGGCTCTAGGCATAAAATCGGTGGCCCGAGGGGTTTCCTTAGGCTCATCAGAGACTTTATCAGTCTCTTCGTCTATTGGGTCAGGGTGAACTACATTATGTCCACTATCAGGCCTAGTGTTATTATAAGGAGCAAAAGCCTGCTCTTCGAATGGGTTGGGCTCTAAACTACTAACTTGATTCATTTCGACCAGTTCTAGCCTTCTAGATAAGGATTCTAATGGGTTGGGATTTCTATTGCTCTCCCACTGCTGGGTTTTCTCGGCAATGTCACTCAGAAATTGCATCGCCTCAGCAGGAGTCTTACTGTCGACTTCTCCGATCGACAAGGACTCAACCAAGGTTACAGTCGCATAATCCAAACCCTCATAGAGAATCTGAACTAGACTTAACTCATCTAAACCGTGGTCTGGGCATTGGGACACTAAGTCGTTGAACCTTTCTACATAAATATACAGAGACTCTCCCTCTTGTTGAGAAAACGTGAAAATTTTCTGCCTAATTGAGGATATTCTGTTCTTAGGGAAGAATTTCTGAATAAAAGATGAAGTAAGTTGGGCATAGGTCTCAATCGACTGAGGGGCCAAGCTATACCACCATGACTTGGCTCTATCTCTTAGTGAAAAGGGAAATAGTCTAAGTTTAATAGACTCATCATTCAAGTCTCTAATCCTGATTGTGCTACATATTTCCTCGAACTGCCTAACATGAAAATAGCGATTCTCGTTCTCTTTTCCTAAGAATAATGGAAGCATCTGGATGATTTTGGGTTTCAGTTCGTAGCTCGCTTCAGTAGCGGCTAACTTGATGCAAGATGGACGTAAGGTCCTGGTTGGATTCCACAAATCCTTCAGAGTTGTCATTGCTGACACAGTCTCGGGAGTGACTAGTTCACTCTCAGTTGGTTTCTCAAGGTTAAGATGAACTACAAGTTCTACCTTGAGGGTCTCTATCCCAAGTTCGCCTTAAGGGCGTTCTTGGCATGCAAAAATTAAATCCTAACAAGCAATTAATCAAACACAATCGTGCCCTGACTCAACCAAATCAAACCTACATCTAGCAAACAACAAGCATGATGGCTCCACTTAGATTGTCTCTAGACCAGCTTCTATTTTTTCAAAAAGCAACTGGTTACAATTTTAGCAAACCTCTTAGAACGATCTGAATTAGATTAAGTCGAAGAGAAACAGGAGAAGCTCAATGGAGCTTTGATACCCCTGTCTCTTTGGCACTTTTCCCTGGGTTACAAGGCGGCTCTAATCAACTTAAAATAATCTTCCTGAACTTCGAGTTAGGCTAATAAAGTAACCCGTACAGTCCTTTTGAATGATTTTCCAATAAGCTCGATACCCTATAGGTCTCTTTCTAGTCAAGATTTTAGGCTTAGGTTCGCGTAGGTTTCGTTTTCCTAAGGCGGGCAAGAAGGAGACGGTGATGAAATCCGAAACCTTATCTTGTATGGCCAGGCCTTGCCCTTTACTATGCAAAAATTAAGTTCCGTATTCAGTCCTCAACATATATGCATACAAAGGCGTCCAGAAAACCCACTGACAGGAGATTCGTGGGTTGGTCGAAGCTTACCTCCCGTACTAGACGGGCGATGAACCGTTGAAGTCGACTCGGGCCACTAATATCCTTTTCAATAGTGTGCGAACCCGAGGGGCCGAGCCAATATCGTAATTGTCGTCCGTCCCTGCACACAGATTGATATTTAAAATTACCCTTCCGTAGGGTTTAAAAATAATAAAAAGTCCAAAAATGTCCAAAAATGTTCAAAAAATAAAAGAAAAATTACAGAAATAATTAAAACCCTAATACAATTTTCTAAATTAATTAAAACTAATTAAAATAAACTAAAAAATCTAATTAAGAAAAATAAAATAAAATCTTCGATCTTCTTTTTCGTTCTTTAAGCTTTTCCCTTTTTAATTCCAAGTCTTTAGCTTTAATTCCAAAACTTTGTCTTACTTCCTTTTTCGATCAAAAATTCAACCTGTAGCAAAAAGGAGAAATACCAAAAGAAACGTAAAATAGAACAAAGTAAAATAATAAAACTAAAAATAAAAACCTAAAAATAAATCTAAAACCCTAAACCTAAAAACAAGTCCGCGTCGGCGGCGCCAAAAATTGATGTAATTTTAATATAGTGTCGTTTTTAGCTACATCTAATGCAATCATTAACTGTCGAAATGGTGTTATGAACTTATCTTTTGGTAATATGACTATTGAGCTGAATATTTTCAATATTAGTAACCAACCACCTGATAGTGTTCGATTTTGTACTTATTATGGCTTTTTATATCTTTGTAGGTATTTTTTGAGAAATAAATAATTTGGGAAAAATCGGCTCGATAAGTGATAAAGGCACCCATGGAGAATTGATAAAGGCACCCATGGAGAATTGATAAAGGCACCCAACTCTTGGATTAAGGGCACATCCCTTTTGAATTTTGAAACCGAAAATGGCGGGAACAAACCTTCTTCACGTGAGAAACTTCTGTGTTGATTTGAAACCGAGTTTTAAGGGATTTTTAGGTGGTTTCAAGTTACCAGAATCAAGACACAATCTATAATAGCTTATACACACGTCACAAAACGTGTTTAAAATGGCTGCAAAAAAGTGAATCAAGCCGAAAATAGGACTTCGACCCTGTTTAGGATTTACACGTAATTTGAGTTTGATTGGGAGTTGTTTTGGAGTCCTTATCGGTTCTCTAGGGTTTCTAGGGTTCACTAATACTATATATAGCCAATAGAAACGAGAAACAAAGGGAGAGAGCCACCGGAAAAAAACCCAGGAAAACTGCTGCTGCTGCGAAGAAGAAGACGCTGAAGAACATAAGACTGTCACTGAACTGTCATTCTTTCTGTCGCTGTTTCAGTTGCTAGGGCAGTCTTATTTCTACTGCAGTATCGGTCCGTTCTTCTTTCCTGTTTCCTTTTATTTCTTCTGTAACACTGAGATCACTTCGCAGTAACGTTTATATACGTCTCAAAACTTCTGTGTTACTCCTTTTTCATCATTGTAAGCACCTTTTGAGCAATGAAAGTCTATTTTGAGTGTGTTTCCATTACAATGAGCTAATCACCATCACTTGGGCGACAGAGGAAGCCGTTTATCCAATAATTGTGGTAACTTCTATTTTAATTATATATATTCTACAGTTCTTTTATTATTAATTGCTTGAATTAAAATTGAAAAAATGGTTTTTCTCAAATAATTATGTTTTCTTCTGATGGGTCATACTTGGGTTTTAAACTCTTGATGTCTCATGCTCTTGATTAACAATTATTCTTTCAAAAACCTATCTTTGGCATATTTAGATTAAATTGAATATAAGAATTGTTAGATGTTATCACTGAAGTATTGGTTAATGGTGGAATCTTAAGCCCTAGTTTTTCTTCATCCATTTTAAAATCAAATTGTTTTAATTCTCTTTATTTTATGTTATTAAAAATTAGGTCTAGAAATTAAATCTTCACAAGTCCAAGAATCGAACCTATTTTACCACTACTAAAAACTACAAAAACTAGTACTGTAAATTTTAATCGATTAAAACTCATTTTTGCATGCAAAAGTTTCATATCAAGCTGTAAACAGATTGTTCCTACTGACATAAATATCAATTCCAAGCATTTGAACTTCTATTAAGTTTTCCCTGTAACCTGTAAAAGTTCTACTTAGAAACTGATGTAATTCACAAATGTACAGTTTTTTTGTTGAATTAAATGTTCAGTTAATTAAAATGTTATAGCACTTTAGAAGGTGAACTTTGAAGTTGTTCTTGTTTCTCTTGTGTTTCCAGTTTGAACTATGTATGGAATCTATGGATCAATATATTTAGGATGAGTAATAGTTTTCCTTTCCTAATTTTGTGAAAAAACGTTTTTTATAACGTGTTAAAATATATTTATAATTATAAAATGTGAGCTAGTATTTTTTTATAAAATTATAGGTATAAAATATATGGACCGATATTTCGCCGATATTTGAAACCAAATTTCCCTGATACAACGGCATACCAGTATATCACTTTCAACCGTACATACCGAAATTCGGTATGGACTGTACAACATACTAATACTCTTAAAAGAAGAAGATGAAACAAAATTTTTTTTATCACTTGAAGTAATGGAAATACTAAAGAGAATAAGAAGGAAATCTCTGAAATTCTAACATCTCATTTCCAAAACATAGCCACAAATTCTGGAAATGGTAATATAGAACCAATCATTGTCAACCAAAAAGTAGAAGACACAAAGAATACAAGGATAAGTACAATCCTTTCTGGATGAGATAACTAAGATAGTTAAAGCTATGGCTGCTGATAAGGCCCTGAATCTGCTGGTTGTTGTTTAAAAAAAATATAATAGAAACATCCAGCACTTCTTCAGAACAAGGTATATCCTTAAAAAGATGAACATAACATTCCTAGCTCTTTTTTTTTTCTTTTTTTTTTGTTGAAGGAGCTGTCATTCCCAACACAGAGAATCCTATTACTCCCGATGAATTTAGACTTAAAACTAAGAGTTTCTCCAATGGTTGTGTTTTAAATAAAAATATCTTGAGCCATATAGGAAGCACATATAATTTTAATAAAAACCATCTCCCACTCTTTAATGTGTAGATGACATGGTATTTTTTCAAAGACATCCTCTTGATGAACCTCTAGTTTTAGAGGTTCATCAAGAGGATGTCTTCCCATCCAACTCATCATATTTTCCTAAAATTATTTTAAAAATAAAATTAGAAATAATTTTAGTCAATCATTAAATGACACATATAATTTCTTTTTATATAAAACTTATGGATTAGAGATATCTATTTTCTACTCTTCATATTTATGTAATATATAACTCTATATAGAAACTATGTTTCTAAAAGGTGTATTGTGTGATGTGCCACGTATAAAACACTCACACTAACAGTCGGAGAAGCTCTTAAGGAGCTGCCGCTAACGTTGTTCAGTCTTCTTGTGTGAGCAACACGTCCTAGGTTCGAACCTCGCCACCAGCAAGCAATAAGAATAAAAACCTATACAATGTATTATGACGTCGACTAGTTTGATAGAGGACCCAATGGATTATCCTTTCAACACAAACCAAGATCCTGGCCCACAACCCATCACCAAATTTTCTCAGCCAAACCAATACCTGTGCAGCATCATCACATCTGCTTACAGAGAGACATTGTTTTCTTTCACAACTGACACGTGTTTCAATATCAACGGAAGTATATCAAACATTTGATAAGCAATGACACAAATAAACATTTCTCTTCTCCACTTCCTCGTCTTCATCTTCATCGTCTGTTAACAATCTTTTCCATATCCACACAAAAAGAAAGAAGAAGTGATAATAATAATAATCAATTAAATAGAAACCAGAAGAAGAAGAAGAAATTAAAACCAGAGAAGAAGAAAAAGAAGAAGAAGGAGGAGAAAGGAATGGGAACAGGAGCATCACGAAACTCGGATAGTTCACATGGAAATGATGGTAGTGAAAGAGGAGGAGAAGATCATTCTGGTGGACAACTCTATGTTTCATTAAGAATGGAAAATTATAAACTTAATGGTGATACTATCCCTCATGTATTTGGTTCTGTTCCTCTCGTTGGCTCTTGGGATTCTTCCAAAGCTGTAAGTACTAATTACTAACTCCACTCTAGTGATTCTCACTAATTTCACAATCAATCTCAATTTTCAACAATTTTGAACAGTTTATTTTGAGATTTTTATGGTAATTTTGTGATTCTCGATGCATCTGTAGTGAAAGAGGATCAAATTTGTGATTCTTGATGCATCTGTAGTGAAAGAGGATTAAATTTCATAGTCAATTTGAGTTTTGAGCAATTTCTTATGATTTTTTGGTGTTTTTGGTGAATTTGTAGTTGGCTATGGAAAGAGAATCAACATCTATGTGGATATTGAGTTTCGTTGTTCCACCAAATCATGGTAAGGAATGTTGATTCTGAGTGTTGTTTAGGGTTTTAGAAATTTATTTTGAGTGTTATTTGTGTTTAATTTGGGGTTTTAAGAAGTGGATTTTGATTGGACTTTTGTTTGTGTTGTTGGATGATTAGAGACATTGGCTTTTAAGTTTTTGTTGAAGCCGAAGTATGCGAATACACCATGCATTGTAGAGGAAGGATCAAATAGATTACTATCAGGAGGGATATTACAAGGAGATACAAGGATGGCATCATTTAAGGTTGATACTGAGAGTGATGATTTGTTGGAGTATCGTGTATTTGTTGAAGCGGATAGAGTTTCACCGTTTGATCTTGCGGCTAGTTGGAGAGCTTATCAAGAGAACCTTGAACCATCAACTGTGAGGGGGATACCTGATGTTAGTATTAATGCAGCTCCAGAAGTGGGTGTCGAGGTATGAATGGAACTATTTTTGGTAGCTATTTTCAGTTATTTTGTAATTTTGATCATTTTATGCATTCATGAAAGATTGCTGAACTTGAACTTTTGTGGAATCAATTACGACACTATGAAGCTTTGATATGGTTTTCAGTAACCAGACTTTAGATGCCGCAAACAATCATATTAGTTTTAGAGTTCTACTGTTACTATTTATCTGTTGTTATGTACAATGGATCAACATGTACGTGTTTAGTAACCTGGGTCATGATCCTGTTAAGCTTGAAAACAGCCACCAATGCAAATTTGTGGTGATCAGACATTGCAATGAACAGATGCTCATTGCATTATTGTTTATTTGAAAGTTTTTTCTGGTTTCTTGTAGGTTTTACCCAATATACTAGTTGCTTAGAGGAAAAAGGACAAAATGTCAAATATATAGTTGTAATTTGAGATGAGCCTTTTTGCTATTTGAGTGACACCCTTTACCCATGTTTGGCACAGAGTGGCTCTTCAGCAAGTTTGGAGCTTGATCTAGAACATTATGTTGTTCCTGCTCCAGCGTCTTTTGCAAACTCAGGCCTTGTTTATGCAGCTAACTTCACAGAAACTCCAAGATCATTAACTTGTGCTGGGACATTTTCCAACTCGGAAAGCCCAAACAGTGCCTCACATTCACATAACACTGCTGGTATTTCCACTGATCGAACTGCTACTAGAAAGGTTATTTCTGCACTCTTCTTGCGACTTTGTCAACTTACACAGATCTTACAGGATTTTATTGAGCTTTTTGGTAGAATTATTACTTATTAATTGCTGTTGTCGGACACACTAAGCCCAAGGGTGACAGGGTAGTCTGATGATAATAAGATGCTTGATCCGACTAAATACTTACTCTGTCATTTTGTGTTCTTTGTAAACTTATACACCAGTTCATTATAGAGAATATGTGATAATTGAGAGATTAGACCTGCATCTGTATGAACTGGAGTTCAGCTAAAGTAACTAGAGTTTTGTGGATCAAAAAGACTAAAATATTGGAGAATACAGTCCAAATATTAGTGTAGTGGAACATTTCAGATTTGAAAAAATGATTATAAGAGGAAACATCTAAGGTTATTGAAGTGTTGTTACATGGTCTTTCTCTTCAAGTGGTGCGGTGCATCATGCATGCAGTGGATGCTAGAAGAATTGTAGGTCTAGTTTATCTGGCCCTTAGTGATTCATTTATCATCCTGAAATTTTAGTTTATTCTATTTGCCTAAAAGTAACTATTGGAATTTATGTATCCCATGCTTGCATTATCACCTGTTTCTTTCATTTTTCACCTGCTTAATAGTTTTCTCTTGATTCCATGCATCCTGAATCTATAAATCAGTAGTTTAATATCGTGTAGGAAATGGAAGTCATAGTCCCAGATCCTTCCAAAGTTCCAACTTCTGGCATAGTCGAGTCAAAATCAGTGGGCACATTCTCACCATTTCAGAGGCAAGATAGTCATAGGGGACTCTTTGTTGATAGGGGTGTCGGGTCTCCAAGGCTTGCTAAATCAGTTAGCGCAAGCACTTTTGCTACTAGTCTTAAACTTGATTCTGATTCTAAGGTTGGTAATTTAATATATATTGAAACTTTTCCTCAGTTGATTTTTAATTTTTTTCCCTTTTCGTTTTCACCAAAAAAACAATAGTCTAAACAACTATGCTGCTTATATGTTGGAACTTGTACTTATATCAATGTCTACTGGTTATTAGAATGCCATACCAGAAGCTGCTGGAGCTGTTGCGGCTGCCGCTGTAGCTGACCGGATGCTTGGACCAAAGGAGGATAGACATTTGGCAATTGTTCTGGTTGGTTTGCCTGCTCGAGGAAAGACTTTCACTGCTGCTAAACTTACGAGATATCTTCGTTGGTTGGGTCACGAAACCAAACATTTCAATGTTGGAAAGGTAACTTATCTCCTATTCCTAAAGATACTCTCGTGCTCTTGACTTTTCAACTGATGGAGAGTGTCAATGTGACTTTTTGTTTTTTATTGTAACAGTATCGTCGCCTTAAGCATGGAACAAATCAGGTATTTGTTTATCTATTTATTGCAGTTTCATGCATATAATACTTTCTGACAATCTCAAACCGATATCCATCTGTTTTTGTCTCTTGATACTTTAGTAACTGAAAGACCAAAAAATGCTGTACAGTCGAGTAACTCTCGTTGTATATATTTTTTTCTTTTCCTTTTACTGTTTATCTATTTGAAATGTCTTTTTTGAAGAATTTCTCTTAACGCTGAACGAGGATAATGTTTGCTTTGTCACAAGTATCCAGAATGGAAAAATGTAACCTGCTGTTGTTCGCGCAGAGTGCTGATTTTTTCCGAGCTGACAATCCAGAAGGCATGGAGGCACGTAATGAGGTGAGCATCAGTCAAAACATTCTAGTTTGTTTTAATAGATTTTATAATGTCACATTTTGTTGCCTTTGAGGCATCAAGTACTTACTCAATGTTTTCTTGTTAAACTTATAGTCATTTCAGCCAATTATATGGTTTCACTAGCTATTTGAGTATTTCATCCCGTAATGTCTATATCGTGGGGTCCTATCTGGACTTTTGCCTCAGATCAGATGGTCATGCTCACACCTAATTAAATTTTTCTTTTTTGCAAATAGTTTTAATATGTCACATTCCACTAGGTAGCAGCCCTTGCAATGGAGGATATGATATCTTGGATGCAAGAAGGTGGACAGGTAAATGACTTTATGTTAAGGCTAAGTAGGTCATGCTTGTTGTGATCCTGTTCAGTTGCCATTGAATTAATTTTTTTTTTTATCTCTTATCCAACCATGTTATAGGTTGGAATTTTTGATGCCACAAACAGTACCAGTAAACGAAGGAATATGCTCATGAAAATGGCTGAAGGGAATTGCAAGGTACAAAGTCATTGAAATCTGAACCATCATTGGTTTGGGAAGATATCTGAATCATCTTGAATTTCAGTTGTTTGTATCCAATTCCGTCTGATTTTCTGGATTTTGATCAGTGTTATTTCACCTAGGAAATTTTCATCTCAATTTGTTTTGCTTGGAACGATTTATAAATACCTTGAACATACTCCTAGAAAGCCTAATAAGGAGAGAGTTCTGCAGCAAAACCTGAAACAAGTGTGAAGTAGTGTGACAATGATATTGACTGATCAATTACTTTTTTTATCTTCCTGTTTTTAAGGTTTCTAGTTGATTGAATTTCCTAAGTATGAAATTGCAATCAGTTCTACCATGGGATAAGGTTATAATAAAATGTCGTTTAGGTGATTGATAATGTAGTAACTACTTAAATATGATGGAAACCGAGAAAATGAGCGGAAGGATTATAGTAGTCTTAGTAGATGTTCAGTCCTACTTCCCAGCTGACACAATTTTTGTGTTTTCCTTATAGATCATATTTTTGGAAACATTATGCAATGACCGGAGCATTATTGAAAGAAACATACGTCTTAAAATTCAACAAAGTCCTGACTATGCAGAAGAGTGAGTGTGGTTTTAGCTTACACTTTATGCCCTGTCGATTCTAATCCTTCTGCAAAACTGTGAACCCAGTATCATGTGCTGTTTTGCAGGCAAGATTTTGAAGCTGGATTAGAGGATTTTAAAAGTCGGCTAGCCAATTATGAGAAGGTGCTTGTTCTAATGATTCATTTCAGGAATTTTCAACGTTATTATCATTGTTGTGAATTTGATTTCTATGCTGGTCCTTTTTAACAGGTTTACGAGCCTGTGGAAGAAGGCTCTTACATCAAAATGATTGATATGGCGAGTGGTCAAGGTGGGCAGATACAGGTAATTGAGTTTTGTTCTTTCTGCAGTGTTCCTTAATTGATCCGCTTAAAGTGGTGATTTCCTCGTGGTATTAGTTTGCAATTTCTAGGTTTACTGAAGCAATTTATCTTTAATCAGGTGAATAATATCAGTGGTTATCTTCCAGGAAGGATCGTCTTTTTCTTGGTAAAGTGGAAACACATCAAGATAGCAACCAACATTGATATTTTGTCATTTATTTTATTAGTTTCATACTCTTTTCATTTTCATTTCCTTGAGTAATTAAATCAGTATGGATAGGTAATAATATTACCAGTGCTCCAATTAACGAAACATGTTCTTGCATTAGATTACACTTAATTTAGTGCTTAAGGTTTGAACTATTGTATCTTTACTAACTACTGAATATAATTCTTTCAGGTTAATACACATCTCACACCACGTCCAATATTGCTTACCAGGCATGGACAAAGTCGTGATAATGTTAGAGGCAGAATTGGTGGAGACACAGTTATAAGGTGCATATTCTTAGATTGTTGTATCAAATCTTCTTTGCACAATCCCTCGATCAAGAATATCGTTTATCCCTATACCCTCAAGCTTAAATATCTTTTTTTCAATAGTTTCTCTGAAGAGTGTGATGCTTTGATTGTTTGAACAGTGAAGCTGGAGAGCTATATTCGAAAAAATTAGCGAATTTTGTTGAAAAGCGACTGAAATCTGAGCGGACTGCATCTGTAAGCTCGCTTGAAATCTACTGTGTATCTTCTGCTCCATTTTTACTTGTTTATACTTCACACTGATGTACCATATCAAAATTTTAGAATACTCAGTAGACTGGGTTTATACAAAATTCATCCATGTAAAGCAGTTTATAACTCGTACTTGTTGAATGATTTAGATATGGACTAGCACACTGCAGAGAACAATTTTGACTGCAAGTCCAATTGTTGGGTTTCCAAAGGTTAGTAGGTAGCAGCATTAGCATCTTCCATCTGTATAACTAGAATGTCGATCCATAGTAAGCTATTGCTACTTTTAAATCCACTACAGATACAATGGCGTGCGCTTGATGAGATTAATGCTGGAGTTTGTGATGGAATGACATACGAGGAGATAAAGAAAAACATGCCCGAGGAATACGAGTATGTTGCTGTCCTTCCATTACTGTGTACACTTATCTTTATTATCCATTTTGTTTTCTTTCCTCTCTAAATGGTGGTATGTAGGAACATTCTCTATTGAAGCTCTAAATTTTGTCTTCATGTTATCTGCTAATTGCAGATCTCGTAAGAAGGACAAGCTGAGGTACCGCTACCCTCGCGGGGAATCTTATCTTGATGTTATCCAAAGGTTTGTGCAAACTCCACCTTTGAAAATTACGTTCGAAACAACTCTATTCCATCCAGCTTGTTCCTTATAATTCATCTTCCATATTTCTGCAGGTTAGAGCCTGTGATTATCGAGCTTGAACGACAGCGTTCACCTGTTGTTGTGATTTCACACCAGGTTTGTATTTGAGCTATCCCTTCACAGTATTTTAATGTCAAGCTCTCACCCTTGCCAACTCTCTCTAAGTTCTAACTACTAAAGCTGAACTTCTGTAGGCGGTGTTGAGAGCATTGTATGCATATTTCGCTGACAGGCCTTTGAAAGAAATTCCACATATTGAGGTAACCCATGAATTTCATAAAATTTCTAATGCGATATGTGCTTTTGATCGAGCCATGTAATAGACTTGATATTCTTCATTTTCAGGTACCACTCCATACGATAATCGAGATACAAATGGGGGTCACTGGGGTTCAAGAGAAACGATACAAACTCATGGATTGAACTTGTTGCCACACATCTTTAAATCTGTAACATATAATGACAAAAATGATAATGATAACGATAACACCGCAAGGAGGTACGAAATAACACTGCAATTCTCAATTCATTTTTAATCTTTCATTCATTTAACAAAAATTGTAATGAGAATAATGAGAATTTGCTTTCCTCTCTTTCTATCTGTATTTGACAACAACTCACTGTCAGTAATTTAGAAAGGTTTTATATGCTTGTATTGTCCAAAGTAGTGAGAATGATTAATTTTGATAACTTTCACACGAAAGCCCCGATAAATGTAGTTTTATCCTCCCATTCGATAAACATTTCGAGGGCATTTGTAGCCTTACAGGGGCTGAACAAGCATGGGCCATTTCCTTCCATTGTAGTTGAACAATCATGGGCCAGTTGCTTCCTTCCATGGTAACCCGGTTTCACCAAGACTTTTTTTTACCCATACCCCACTTCCTATGACTAAATTTATTTATAGCCATTTATAGTGCCACTCTGGCTCTGTCATTATTGATTTGTACGTGTAAGTATATTTTATCATGGACACACGGAAATAGAGTAAGAAAGTAGAAAAAAGAAACCAAATGTAAGTGGCGGAGTAGTGGGTTTGGTGCGGCGTTGGCTAGAGTCCTAGACCTGCTACAGAGCCCCAAGTTCAAAAGTTCAATTAAGTAATTTTTAAATAATTCTAAAATATTATGAATATTTTATAGTATAATAAAATAATTTATTTATTAATTAATATTTTAATGGAGTATTAAAAACATACTTCCACAGTAAGCATTTGTGAGCAAAACAATGCACCCATACATGATATCCCATTGTTCAAGAAAAAAGACATGTCTCTCTGCCTACATCGCGTGAACCAGCATTGATATTGCCAAAACACTCCAACCATTTTTGTAGCTTCTGTGTGAAGACTTACTGGAGTACAAGATTTTTGTCACAATACCTAAGCTTATGATGAAAATTGATGCAACCCTGGAGTAATGTTCCGGGTGCTTGACAATTAGCTGGTGTGTTTTTGACAGTTAGCTGTTTGTTTGTTAATTACTATCGATCTGATGTAGACGGTGATATATGTGTTATTTTGAATTTTAAACTTGAAAATATTAATTATATTAAGAGATTTTTCTATAAAAAATTCAAGTTCCACATAAGATAAGTGTCTTAGTCTATCCCAATGATAGACGACAGTCTCGGAATTTCCTTGACATGTCTAGTACTATTTGTTGAGATAAATGTTATGATTCAAAATGAAATTTACTAAGTCAAAAATAACAATGAAATTCAGGAATCTTAATGAATTTATTTTTGAATTAAACCCAGAGAATGTGCAAGAAATTGGACTCTAATTATTTCGTAGCTACTTTTCTATTACCATTTCGGTAGCAATATCTTGTTGTTTTATTTTTGAAATAGTGCATTTTTCCTTTTATTTGTGCATTTTTCCTTTTATTTGAAAAATCTTAGTGTTTGACCAACCAACTACCTAGTATTCTTTCCTCCCAAGAATCCTCAAAAATATAATTTCTAAACTCTAAAGTCTCTCTAAGAGATGCTGCTGCTCATTATATATAAGTATGTACAGGATAATGCTAAGCTCATTGAATTAAGTAACACTTAGAAAATTCAATGCTTCAATAATTGTCCATTTTTCTAACATTGCTTGAAACTTGAACTTACAACAAAGGGTTTAAGACAGTAGACAGAGATAGAGAGAGATAGAGAGAGATAGAGAGAATTAAAGAGAGTTAAAGAGAGAAACCCAATGCAAAAACAAACTCGAGAAGAAGAAAAAAACTAGTTGGGATTTGAGGAGGAGAGGAGGAAGAGGAGGCGGAGATGTCGATTCCGAGGTCGAGGCGGTCGAGGTGGTACTCAAGGCATCACCATTACACCTCTCATTTCTACTCAACTCCAACAAAAACAACTCTAACTCCTACCACTCTTCTTCTAGTAGTAGCAGCATTGATATCACTTCATGGTATCCAACTAGTTGAGTCTTCTACTGCTAATCATGAGTCAATTCTGCTTCTTTCATGGATACAAACTTCATCTTCATCCATTACTTCATCACTAAACTGGAACCCTCAAGACACAAACCCATGTAACTGGACATACATAACATGTTCACCACAAAACACTGTCACTCATATAAACATACACTCACTCCCACTTAATCTCCCATTCCCTTCTATCTTCTCTTCACTTGTTTCTCTTCAAACACTTATCATTTCAGACTCAAATCTCACTGGAACTATCCCTTCTGACATTGGTGATTTTCTTTCACTTAAAACACTTGATCTTAGTTTTAATGGTTTAGTTGGTAATATACCATCTTCCATTGGTAAGCTCAAGAAGTTACAGGATTTGGTTTTAAACTCCAATCAACTCACTGGGAGAATCCCAGGTGAGGTTTGTGAGTGTGTTAGTCTGGAGAATCTTGTTGTGTTTGATAATCGTCTCAGTGAGAATCTTCCTAGTGAGATTGGGAAGCTCTCGTCGCTTCGTGTTGTTCGTGCCGGTGGGAATAAAGATATTGATGGCAATATACCGGAGAGTGTGGGTGATTGTAAGGATTTAACAGTTTTAGGTCTTGCAGACACGAAAATATCAGGTTCTATACCAGCTTCATTGGGTGGACTCAAAAATCTCCAGACATTGTCAGTTTACACAACTATGATTTCGGGGGAGATTCCGCCAGAGATAGGTAACTGCACTGAGCTTGTCAATCTTTATCTGTATGAGAACAGTCTGTCAGGTGCACTTCCGCGAGAACTCGGTAAGCTTGGCAAGTTAGAGAAGATTTTACTTTGGCAGAATAATTTTGTTGGTCCTATTCCTGAAGAGATTGGTAGTTGTAGTAAACTCAAAATGATTGATTTTTCACTTAATTTTCTTTCTGGGAGTATACCTTCATCTATTGGCAAATTATTAGAACTTGAAGAACTAATGCTTAGTGATAACAATATATCGGGATCGATACCTTCGGTTCTTTCGAATGCTGTTAATCTAATGCAGCTGCAGCTTGATACTAATCAGATTTCGGGTTTGATACCACCTGAAATTGGGCTATTGTCAAAGCTTAATGTATTCTTTGCATGGCAGAATCAGTTAGAAGGAAGTATTCCTTCTACATTAGCTACTTGTAGTAACCTTCAAGCTGTAGATTTATCTCACAATTTTCTCACTGGAAGTGTTCCGGCTGGCCTATTTCAACTCCGTAATCTAACGAAGCTTCTCTTAATTTCAAATGATATTTCTGGTTCAATACCACATGAAGTTGGTGACTGTAGTTCGTTGGTTCGGCTTCGACTTGGTGATAACAGGATTGGAGGAGAGATTCCGAAGGAAATTGGGAGACTAGTGAACCTTAACTTCCTCGACTTGTCTGCGAATCGTTTGGTGGGTTCTGTTCCTGATGAGATTGGAAATTGCACAGGATTGCAGATGGTGGATCTTAGTAACAACAAGCTCAGTGGGACGCTGCCTTCTTCTATATCATCTATAGCCGGATTACATGTATTAGATGGTTCTCTCAATCGTTTTGTGGGCAATATACCGTCGAGTTTTGGGAAGCTTGGTTCATTAAATAAGCTCATTCTTGGTAAGAATTCATTTTCCGGACCAATACCTGAATCTCTCAGTCAGTGTTCAGACTTGCAACTGCTTGATTTGAGCAGCAACAGTTTGTCAGGTGGAATACCTTCTGAATTAGGCCAGATTGAGGCACTTAGTATTGCACTTAATTTGAGTGGAAATGCGCTTTCTGGACCGATCCCAAATGAAATATCTGATCTCAATAAGCTTGCAGTACTTGATCTCTCACACAATAACCTTGCAGGAGATTTAAAACCGCTGTCGCCACTGGAAAATCTTGTCTCGTTGAATATTTCCTTCAATAATTTCACTGGTTATCTCCCAGACAGCAAGTTGTTCCATCAATTATCTGAAACAGAGCTAGGTGGAAATCAAGGTCTTTGTTCTTGGGGGCATAAGTCATGTTTCATAAGCAATGTTGCTGGGGTGGATTCAGCGAGAAAAGCTGCTATTCGGTCTCGAAGATTGAAGTTAGCTATTGCCTTACTGATCACATTAACAGTGGCAATGGTAGTTCTAGGAACCATGGCAGTGATTCGAGCGCGAAAAGTTGTTAGGCATGATGATGAATCCGAATTGGGTGCAGGTGATCCATGGCCCTGGCAATTCACTCCATTCCAAAAGCTTAATTTCTCAATAGACCAGGTATTGAGATGCCTTGTCGAAACTAATGTGATTGGAAAAGGGTGTTCTGGAATGGTTTACAAAGCAGAAATGGATAACGGTGAAGTGATTGCAGTGAAGAAATTATGGCCAGCAACAGTGCATACACCTAATAACAACAACGATGACGCCTGTGGTGGTGTTGGAGGAGGTGTTAGAGATTCTTTCTCGGCCGAGGTAAAGACTCTTGGTTCTATAAGACATAAAAACATTGTTAGATTCTTGGGTTGCTGTTGGAATCGAAGAACAAGGCTACTCATGTATGATTACATGCCGAATGGGAGCTTGGGTAGTTTACTTCATGAGAGGAGTGGAAGCTGCTTGGAGTGGGATTCGAGGTATCAGATTGTGCTTGGTGCAGCACAAGGCTTGGCTTACCTACACCATGATTGTGTTCCTCCCATTGTTCATAGAGACATCAAGGCCAATAACATCCTTATTGGTCTTGAGTTTGAGCCCTATATTGCAGATTTCGGACTTGCCAAACTTGTCGATGATGGTGATTATGCTCGTTCTTCAAATACCGTTGCTGGTTCCTATGGATACATTGCTCCAGGTTTGTTCTTGTCTAATTTTGTCAGCAGTTTCACTTTTCTATGCACTTGTGTTTGTACTCTTCAAATTTCAGAATACTTATGAGTTGATAAAAAAGACTAAACTCATCATTAATGATTGCAGAATATGGGTACATGAGGAAGATAACAGAGAAGAGTGATGTATATAGTTATGGTGTTGTTGTAATGGAAGTGTTAACTGGAAAACAACCTATTGATCCGACGATACCTGATGGTCTTCACCTGGTGGATTGGGTGAGACAGAAGAGAGGGGGAATTGAGGTCCTTGATCAGAGATTACGTGCAAGACCAGAATCCGAGGTAGAAGAGATGATGCAGGCACTTGGTGTAGCATTACTATGTGTTAGCCCTACACCAGAAGAGAGACCTGCAATGAAAGATGTTGCTGCTATGCTTAAGGAGATAAGACACGAGAGAGAAGAGTATGCTAAAGTTGATGCACTTCTATTAAAAGGGTCACCCGCACCAACAACAACAACTACTACTAATAATAATCATGAACATAGGCGGCACGAGAAAGGAGCTCCAACATCGTCAGCATCAGCATCATTACCAGGTTCACAAGCACAAAGTAATAATACAAGTTTCTCAGCGTCATCATTACTGTATTCGTCTTCCAGCATTGCCAAAAATGCTTTCAAATAAACGAAATATGGAACTCAAATTTTACACCAAGGTATATGGTATTACTTCTACAGTAGCAACTCTTTACTTCAATAATTAGCACTACTAGGCCTATCCTGAGCCAGAGTCCTTCTATTGCTGCTATTTATTCTTACACTACAAGTCTAAAAAGAAAATCAATGAAATTGTTTTTTTTTTTGTTTTCAGCATGCCGTCCCATTTGCCCAGCAGTAGCAAAGTGACATGGTCAGTTTTATTTCCAGAACAATTTACTCATAGAACTTGAAAGTGAGGACCGCAATGGACCACGTCCCACAGGGACAGCCCTTAGCCAGAAACAGAAAACAGACTTGACTAATACAACAGAAAACTAACACTCCTCTTACACCACAAATCACACTGCGCTAACAGTAGACTGCAATTATGAAGTAAATCATTGATAAGTATGAATCCTGATTATTGTGCAAGACAGATAACCTTCAATAAATTTGAGATTAATAGAATATAAGGATGAATCTTGATGGTGGTTATCAGACCGGATACATATTAATCTAGGTGGTTATGGGGTAGCCAATTATTGAAGATAAGAAATAACATTACACTTCTAAACTCATCTTTACCTTAAAAACTAACTTAAGGTCTTATATACTTGACATGTTAATCCCTCGTACATGAAAACCTTAAAAACTAATATCGCAGTTGGTGTAAATCTTGGTCGTCTTAAGATATCGGTTACCTCCGCCACCCCTTCAGGCTTCATGCCACCTCTGAGTCAGAGAAACGGATTGGATTACGGTCCTTGAGAGAGAGACATTCTCATGGAAGTCTTTTAATATGAAATTACCAATAAAACCCAAGTGTACAGCTATACTTCTCGTATATAATCTATTAATAAAAATGCAAACTTTAGTGCTTTGCCCCTTCTACTTGAAGCAACTAGAAATCCTATCTTCAAAGCCCCAAATCCCAATACAAATAAAGAATGAATGAGAGAGCAATTTAAGCTGTTTTTCATGGCAGGGAAATGGTTGTCCATCCATAGCACTAGTAGTACATATGCATCATGCGACATGCCTCGTTCATTTATCTACCCCATCCGTACAAAACTCAGTTCTTATTTTATTTTACTGTTTAAACTAGATTTGTCCCTATTACGCACCAGATTTGATAATTTTTTTTAATTTGATATAAAAAGGTTTCATCCCGTTGTGACTATATATAATATTTTTTTATATGTAAAGTGGATGATCGTTACTGTTTAGTATTTATGTGTTTGAACAATATTAAATAACATGAAAATATTAAACAATATGAATGGATGAGTATTATTTATTTTTAATTAAATAAAAAGTTTTAGTTATCGTTTAACGTGAAAGTATGATTAAATTAGTCATTTAAAAGAGTAGATTTTTAAACATTTCCTTATGAACACCTAGAGCAATAGAATTTATAAGGATAATTCTAATAATTATCCAACTTCAAGATTCAATTGAAAACAATTGTCTAAACCAACATTCAAGCTATGGACCAATCTAAACCGATGCTGCAATGTACCGATATTATTGAGATATTGTTACAATATACAAATCGACCTGTATGAATAAAAGTAAAAAATATATTTATGAAATCGCCATAACAACCTGACTATTACAGGTTTTGGTGTAAGTTTTTTTATTAATAAATAATATTCTTTCCGTTCTAAAAAATTAGATACTATCACATTTTTATTTTACCTAAAAATAGATAAAAATGGAAGAAAAAAAACTCTTTTTATGAGGGAGGTAATCTGATCAAATACAAATCAAGGCAGTGTGTATAAACAACACAATCTGCTGAAGCAGCTTTTATAAAAACATCAATTCTAGCCGGACATCTAATAAAACCGACAAATAAAAAACCGATTCTTATATGGATGGACTTCCTTGGGTCCCATCGGCCATTACGGCCGCGATAACGACGATATTCAAGATATCACTTCAAGAGCGCGACGAATCTTTAAATATTACCGTATCGGCCGATACGACTGAGATTCGCTCGATATTCAAGGTATATACTTGTTGTTTAATCTAGATTTTTGGAACTTTAAACTTAGAATTGTGATATACTAATATGATCTCTTCATAAGTATGATTGTTAAGATTCTTGGTAATAAATCAATAAAAATATAGTTAATTTTTGGCATTCACATGTATAAAATTTAGATTTAAGATTTTAAACTCCCGATATTTCACCGATAATCTTCCCGAAATATTATTATCAAGGTGTCAAGGTACTGTCTGAGACGAGACCGAGATCCAAGATTAACTACATTAATTCCATCTCCTCAGGATTGATAGGGAAAGCTGTTTTTAGACGCATCTGAGTTTCACCTGTGTAAAAATCGGTTTTTATGTCGATTTTTTTTGGTTGTTTGGCAATTAATTTTGTTATAAGAATATGAAAAAGGGGATATCATTAGTAAACTTCACACGCAATATGGCCATATGCACCTGAAAACCCCGTAATTCAATCCTTCATCTACGACTTTATATTTACGCCTTACATTTTCCAATAAGCCAATTAAATTTTCTATCTTAATCTTAACAAAAGTCTTCGCTTCTTCTTAGATTGCATCATTTTGGTAGAATCACACTCCTCTGCTTCAACACTTATAATAAGCGAGGCATAAACACTGCTTGAATAAAGCTCATACATATCATCATCAAACATTATGTCTACTGACTCTAGTCCGTTACAATTCCATGAATCCATGGATCATCGGCATCATGGGAACCTCGCCGATATGACCAATTCTTACGACGGCAAGGTCATCCTCGTCGGAATTATGACGTTACTCGTTGTAATTTCATTTGTTTTACTACTCCATGCGTACGCAAAATGGGTCTTTAGTCAAGCTCGTGAAAGGAGAAGAGGAAGAGTAGTCACCATATCGCATATACTAAATCCTACTCTATTGCATCAACATAATACTACTACAGAATTCTACAATGATAATCGTACGGGTTTCCAAGAAGATGGTCTGGATATTTCGACAATCGCTTCTCTCCCACTCTTTGTTTACGAATCCAGCGACATGGTGAACGGGTTAGTATTGGATGAGTGTGCAATTTGTTTGAGCACATTTGAAGAAAATGAAGTAGGAAGGTTATTACCAATATGTCAGCATTCGTTTCATGTTGAATGTATTGATATGTGGCTTCGATCAAATTCTAGCTGCCCGATTTGTAGATCGCCCGTGAAGCCGGAGAAATCAACAGTGGAGACTCATTCATCGCCAAGTCACCGAATTTCTGTCAGTCTGGAGTCGTCTTTAATTGATCCGATAGATAATGAAATTGCAGTTGCAAATAGTAACTCTCTTAGTGCTCATGAAGTTTTGATTGAAATGCAAATGACACTGCCACCACCACTGCCGCCACCTCCACCACCATCGCCGTCAACTTCCGTTAGGAAATCCTTCAAGAGAGTGCTGAGCATGAAATGTAATAAACTAGATCAACAAAAAGTGTTCCCATCATCATCCTCTAGCTAGTGTACGTTTTTAGATCAGTGAATGGTGTTTACGTTATGGACTCGAAAACAAATATTTCTGGGCTTAATCAATACTTGATACTAATAATAAGTTGTTTTAGTTAGATACGAGTCGCCTAATGCCGCCTCTGAATCACGTCGTTGAAAATCGAAAAGACTGTGTGGAATCCAACGATCAGAACCGAGTAAGTTGGATGTCAGCTGCAATCAGCAAAAAGATAAAAAATCTCTAATATTAACAAGCGGTAGATTTTTTTTTAAAGCAAACAAGGGGTAGATAACTGATGGAAGTACGTTTTTTAGCAAGGTTGTATTTGAGGTTACCAAATTCTACAAAAAGTTATTAATTCAGCAGGTCTATTAACGAGGATTGTTTTGTTTGGATTTCATAATTTCGATGGGATTTGATAATCCCATGCGGTAGCAATGGTTCCAAATTATGAGGTACATATTTGACAAATTATTTTTTGCCAAAAGGGTTGGGATTTACACCTGTACCATATATCTAGTTAGAAAACTTTTTATCCATAAGCTAATGTTCTTTTTAAATTAGTGGGATTGTAATTTAGAAAGAACTGACGATATATCTTGTGATTGCTTATTTATCGGTAGGTATAAAAAATTCATCTGGGATCTACATGTTCAAATAAAAATATACTTTTTTAAATTTTAGGATGGTGGAAGGCATCACATTAGCGCCTACGGATGGACTAACCTTTTTAGTCTACCTTCACTAGTCTCCTTAGTTTAGTATGTCATATCTGAAAAGGAAAACATTAATTGTGAGCCTCCCATGTCTAAACTCTGTAAAAGCAATTCCAGTGGGCATTGATATTTTAACCAATTTACCAAGTCACGTGGTTTGGTAAACTCAATTTTGGATAGGGGGAGAATTGGCAAATTAGCTAAGTGGACCTAATTTTTGTATAAACAAATTTTTTTTTTAATTGGTGAGGTCCATTTTTTATATGAATAAATAATTTTTTAGTTAAGTGAGACCGGTTTCTATTTTAAAATCAGTATATATATAACTTAACTATATTTTAAATAAAAAATTGTTTCACTCGGTGCATGAAGAGCCGCTCGGCTCAACAAGGGCCGATGCTCGGTGCAACATGAACCGAGCGGCTCAATATGATTCGATCGTCTTCCATAAAGATGATCGACTTAACTAACGCCTTAATGGACAAATCCTCACAAATGCCCATTTGCCAATTTACTTTTTGGGTTTGCCCATTTTACTATGGAGTGGTAATTGATAAATTAGCTAATATACCCACCGATTATCCTTGCTCTAAAAACTCTCTTTTCCATTGTACAATACTAGTTTGCCAGCTGGCATGGCAAACCAGCTAATCGGACCGACTGCATTACTAGTTTGCCACCTGGCATGGCAAACCAGCCAATCGGATCGACTGCATAAAAAAGAATAATAAATTGCTTTAGTTAGATTTGAGTCATCTAATAAAATGGATGGATGAGTCAAAGGCCGCCTCTGAATCAGGTCATTGAAAATCGAAAAGACGATTTGAATTCCGCCCGAATTGGTCAGGATTCAGGACTATGTCAGTTGGACGTGAACTAGGATTAGTACACAGATAAACAATCTATACGACAATTCTAGATAACTGATCGTATTATGAGATTTTTAATAAGGCTCAAACAATGGGGTTACCAAATTCCAATGAAATGACCAAATAAAAATTGATAACATCCAATAAAATTTAGACACTCGTTAATAGCAGTTCTGATTTTGAGGTGCATATTTAATAAATCAGTTTTTATATTAGGATACAAGTTAACAGAACTCTTTTTAAAACAATGACCATTCAGAAGGATTTGGCGGCACAACTTGTTGCTTACGTATCTGCATGTACAATGTAATTTCTTTTTGTTATTTGTAACATATTTTGTGTTTTATATCACTGATGTACACTTAATTTAATAAAGAACAATGAAAGAAAAATAGAAATGAAAAATACCTTGTACCTGTTTTCATTTCTAGCAAAAAGAATTAAAAAAATAATTGATGGGCAGAAACCAAACAATATTCCACGTATAGATGAAAACATTTTATTCAGTTGCTAATTTCATCGGTATTTTTTTAATGTGATTACATTTTAGAAATAAAAAATAAAAATCAAGTGATATTAAGGATTTTGTTCATACGCTCATTTGTCCATTCTCTTCCTTTCTTCCAGAAATATTGAGGTCCAATAACCATAATTGCACCCACCAGAAATCCCAAAAAGCTCACTACCAATAATACCCAGTCAGATTCACGATATTCGTCTTTGGAGTTCCAATCATTTTGCAGTGACTCCGTAATAATGCAGCTGTTATCCACGGGCGGCCCGCATAATTCATCATTTCCTTCAAAAGAATTCACTTCAAAAGTTTGAAATTGAGTGCCTGATGGAATCTTTCCCACAAGTTTGTTAAAGGAGAGATCTAAGACTGAAAGGAATGTCAATCCCGTTAATTCTAACGGGATCTTTCCAGTGAGCTTATTCTGAGAAAGGTCTAACGACTCAAGTCTCGCAAGGTTGCCTATAGTTGATGGGATTGTACCACTAAAAGCATTTCTTGACAAATTTAGACCATTTAAGCTAAGATTTCCAATCACTTCGGGTATCTCTCCTTCAAATTCATTATTTGAGAAGTCCATAAATGCAAAAGTGGTTAAGATTTTCACCAGTTCTATGTATAGTACTTTGTTTGTAATAGACACCGTGTTTTGGTAATACATGACACTCGATAGAAAGATGTTAAATCCTAGTATCTGGTGATTTCTTTGTGCTTCATCAGCATCGATCATCATCCCTGTCCAACCCGAGAAATATTCGCTGGATAAATTACCGGTAAACTTATTGGAAGAGATATCCATTATCTGCAGCTTTGGGCAGCCTAGACCAATTGCATTTCCTAGGTGACCATGGAATCTGTTGGACCGTAACACGAGAACCCGCAAGTTGGACATAGATCCCAACCAGGAAGGGAAATCACCAGTTAGTTGATTATTTCCAAGGTCTAAGACCTCTAGCATTGCACAATTGGCAACTGGCCTATAAATTGGTTTCCATTATAAAGAGATCAACACTAAGAAAATGTTTTGTGAAAACTTCTGTTTTGTATTATCATTTCATGACCATTTATACATAGGATTAGATACATACAAATATATAACATAATAACCATATAATATTTTTAATACCGAATATCCCATAATATCAAATATATAATGACTTATATAATTTCCTTAATATATCCCATAATATCAAATATAATGAATGATATAATCTCTTTAATACCGAATATCCTATAATATTCGTAATACGCCCCCTCAAGTTGGAGTGTGGGGATCACGAACACCCAACTTGCGTAATAAATAGGAAAACTGTGGAGCTCCAAGAGCCTTAGTAAAGATGTCCGCAGGCTGTGAGACAGATGGAATATATGCAGTACAAATGTTACCTGCTAATAGTTGTTCTCGCACATAATGACAGTCGACTTCTATATGTTTAGTGCGCTCGTGAAAGACCGGATTAGATGCAATATGTAAAGCTGCTTGGCTATCACAAAATAATTGCATTGGTTGAACATGTATGACTCCGAGTGACGAGAGAAAGGACTTCAACCAAGTAAGTTCACAAGTCGCAGCTGCCATTGCTCGGTATTCTGCCTCCGCGATGAACGAGCAACCGTAGGCTGTTTCTTGGTCTTCCAAGAAATCGGTGAAGAACCAAGTTGGACAAAATACGCCGTAAGAGATCGTCGAGTCAAGGGACAAGCCGCCCAATCTGAATCACAATATGCAAAAAGTTGAAGAGAACTATCCGACCGGAGTAAAATACCTTGACCAGGAGATCCTTTTAAATACCGAAGAACTCTAAACACAGCATCAAGATGGTCTTGGCGTGGAGCTTGTAGAAACTGAGTTAAAATATGAACCGCATAACTGATATCTGGACGTGTAATCAATAAATAAACCAAACGACCTACCAACCTACGATACTGCTCGGGATCAGATAAGAGAGTCCCTTGAGCTCGTCCAAGAGTGTGGTTCTGTTCCATGGGAGTTGTAGCCGGCCTAGCACCCGTAAGCCCAACTTCGGACAAAATGTCAAGCGTGTACTTGCGTTGACTTAAGAATAGACCAGTTTTGTTACGGGCAGCTTCAATTCCAAGAAAATATTTCAGTCGGCCTAAATCCTTCAGCTTAAAACACCTGTTGAGATATTCCTTAAAGACGGTACAAGCTTGATAATCGTTCCCTGCCAAAATGAAATCATCCACATAGACAAGAATCGAGAGAAACACCTTATCCTTACGATAAGTAAACAAAGTATGATCAGCATGAGACTGGATAAACCCATAAGCACGAAGTGCGGTAGTAAGTTTAGCAAACCAATTACGGGGAGATTGACGAAGACCATACAATGATTTGTGCAACCGACAAACTTTATTTGGAAACGACGAAGCAAAACCGGGAGGAAGCCGCATATACACCTCCTTGTGTAAATCACCGTGAAGGAAAGCGTTATCGACATCTAATTGATGTAACTCCCAACCCTTAATAACAGCAACTGCCAAGAATGTTCGGACACTCACTAGTTTAGCCACAGGCGCGAATGTTTCCTCAAAATCGATACCTGCAACCTGATTATCACCACGAACCACAAGACGTGCTGTGTAGCGCTCAATGGACCCATCGGAGTGTTATACTTCAGTTTATAAACCCACTTACAACCAATCGGTTTCTTTCCCGGAGGCAACTCGGTGATTGACCAAGTACCATTCTGTTCTAAAGCATCAATTTGAGTTTTCATTGCACTACGCCACTTTGGATCTAACATAGCACTACTGAAAGTACGAGGTTCAACCCCTACAGATACAGCCGCTAAAAACTTCTTGTGGGATGGTGAGAAATTATCGTATGAAATATAATTAGCTAAAGGAAATCGCATACCTGGGGAACTGATTGCCGGAGGAGACGAGGAGGGGTGTACCAACGTAGCCGTGTGACAGACATAATCAGTAAGATAACAGGGTGGTCATCGATCACGCGGAGGACGGTCAGATTCTAGTGGAGGTGGTGTAATTGCGGCTGAGTCGGTCGGACTCTGAGAATCGGTGGCAGCTGGAGATGTTGATGATGAAGCTTGTTCTTCGACATGAATGGCAGGAGACCTGTCTACCCTAGAAACCGAATGAGATGGGGAAGATGAGTTGCCGCTACTGTTGTTCTGTATAGGATTTGTTGGTTCTTCACTGCCAACAAATGGGTCAGCCCACCCGATTATTGGGCCCAAAGGTGGTAGACTAGGAGCAGGCAGAACTTGTGAAGTGGATGGCTGCGCAAACGGAAACACATATTCATCAAAAATCACATCCCGGGAGACGGACACTTTTCGATCTTCTAAATCCATAACCTTCCATCCCTTTTTTCCATAAGAATACCCCAAAAACACACATCGACGACTCCGTGGAGAAAATTTATCTTTAGAACGATCCTTGTGATGTACATAGCATAAGCACCCAAATACCCGTAAATGATCAAGAGACGGTGATTTGGAGTATAATTTTTCAACTGGAGTAAGCCCATTGAGAATAGGAGTAGGAGTACAGACATCACGCAATCGCGTGAGATCCCCTGTCATATGATGCGATGCACCACTATCAATAAGCCAAGACATATTGGAAGGATGTTTACCAGATATTTGATCAAGTTTAGGTTCTAAAAGTGTTAAAAGACGCTGCACTTGTTCACTCGTAAGACCCGGAATCGCAGCTGGAGCTGACTGCTGCTGCGTGGCCTGTGTAGCAGCAGCAAAAACAGGAGTGTCCGTATCCTGTGTAGCTCTGGATGCGCAAGGAAAGGCCTGGCCAGTCAGGCCTGTGTTGCCGCGTCCACCCTGACTGCGCCCACGCCCCCTTCCACGTCCTCTGCCGGCCACCGGGGCAATACCGAGACGCGTCCAACATGTTTCATAGACATGTCCACGCCTGTGACAATAAGAGCAGGCTGGTTTTTCATGTGTACCCGAAGCAGAAGACTGTGCCGCAAAACCAACAATAGAAGATTCACGAGGTTGTACGGCTGTCCGATGACTTTCCTCTTGGCTTACCATCGCATACACACGATCCAAGTCAGGAAGTGGATCAATATTGATAATCTGAGTACGCAATTGATTAAACGAATCATCCAAACCCATCAAAAATTGATAGGTTTTCAAGTTACTAAACCAATTGAAGATCGTTGAATCAGTAGTACAAGTGCAAGATTCAATAGGAGATAGAGTAGCAAGATCCTCCCACATACCAAGAAACAAAGTGTAATACGCTATTACCGATGCACCCGATTGCTTAGTAACAGCAAGATCGGACCAAAGTTTGTAAACTTTTGGTCCATTTTTGATGGAGTACCTTGTTTTGAGACGATCCCACAAAGTCTTTGCAGTAGTGAGACGAGAGACGGTGGTTCGTATAGAATCGTCCAATGAATTGGCAATCCATGAACACAACATAGAGTTAACAATTTCCCACGAAGAGAACAACGCATCAGTCTTCGCCGGTTTTGTTATCGAACCATCGATAAACCCAAGTTTGTTCTGAGATTTCAAAGCTAAAGTAATAGCTTGTTCCCAGGAAGAGAAATTATCACCCTTTAACTTAATCTGAGTTAACGTCGAACCGGGCTTGACGAAGGGTGAAGAAAATATGGAGATGTTGGGTTGATGACTGTGTTGGCATTGGTGCCGGAAGTTTCATCACGAGATGTTGGGTTGATGGCTGTGTTGGCATTAGTGCCAGAAGTTTCATCATTGTTCCTCATTGAGTGTGTTGAAGAAGATGAAGATGATAAAATAATATAAGCTCTGATACCATATAAGAGATCAACACTAAGAAAATGTTTTGTGAAAACTTCTGTTTTGTATTATCATTTCATGACCATTTATACATAGGATTAGATACATACAAATATATAACATAATAACCATATAATATTCTTAATACCGAATATCCCATAATATCAAATATATAATGACTTATATAATCTCCTTAATATATCCCATAATATTAAATATAATGAATGATATAATCTCTTTAATACCGAATATCCTATAATATTCGTAATAATATATAATGACTTATATAATCTCCTTAATATATCTCATAATATCAAATATAATGAATGATATAATCTCTTTAATACCGAATATCCTATAATATTCGTAATATCGATTGAGGAATATCGATTGAGGTCGAGCGTCCCCAGTGTACAATTTTCTGGAAATATGTCCGGTATAAAGCTATCGAAATGGTTTCCTCTGAGATTCAACACTCCCAGAGTTGTAATGGACCCGAGACATGGGGGTATCTCTCCACTCAAGTTATTATGAGATAGATAGAACTCGTAGATAACTAGCTTCACATATAGATCTAGGGATTTCCCCAATGATTTGATTATTCGATAGAGAAAAGTATTCAGCGAATGATAGGTAAGAAGAAATATTTCGGAGCACGGTGGTGAAGTTGTTCAGTGAGTAATCCAAGACCACAGCAGATGATGATAAGATCAGATTCTTCCCTAAAAGCAGGTTGGAACGAAGGACGAGGACAGCCAATGATCTAAAACTATTAGGAGGCAAGGGTGTTTCAGGATCCTCCAAGAAGTTATACGAAAGATTCAAGTGACCAAGATTTCCTGCGCCAATCATATGAATCCAGTTCGGTATCTTCCCTTTAATTTGATTGTCTGAAAGGTCCAAATAGATCAATCTGGATTGGTTACTCAAGAAAGCGGGAAATATGCTGAGATTACAAGAACGCAATTTCAGTATGCCAACTTGAGGAAACGATGTAAAATTATCACCAGTAATATTGATTGAGAAGTTGTTACTTGAAAGATCAAGACTTGAAAGATTCTAGAATTTCTGGAAAAACTTTTCTAGACTTAAGGTGCCACTGAAGTTATTTGAAGAAAGCGTGAGAATTTTCAGTCTGGAGAGATCGAAAAATCACACTGGAATAAGTCCTTGAAGCTTATTGATACTTATATCAAGGATCTCCAGAACAGAAGAGGATCCATTTGAAAAATCTTCAAGACTACCAATGAACTGATTCACCGTAAGTTCTAGCTTCTGCAGTGAAGGCAGAGTAAACAAAGCACTTGGGATTGTCCCGTTGAGAGAATTGTTCTTCAAATTCAGATTAACTAGTTTCGGAAGTCTGTTCCATTTGGAAGGAATTAAACCTGTTAAATTATTATTGGAAAGGTCTATATCTATGAGACTGTTAGACCAACCATCTGACGGGATTATACCATTAAAACTGTTCATTGAAAGATCTAAATATTGAAGTTTGTTAAGGTTTGAAATTGAAGTGGCAATTGATCCATTAAAGCTACAGCTCCGAAGCTCTAAGCGGGATAAGAGTGTGAGCTTACCAATAGAATTCGGAAGTTCTCCTTCGAAGCTCGTATCTGACAGTACTAGCTCTTGTAGCACTTGATCCACAGAAAATTCTGGCAATGAACCTTGAAGGAGCGTATTATCCGCCACGTATAAACTTCGAAGTGTTTGTAACTGAAGAATTCTCTCTGGGAATTTTCCATACAGCCGACAAGTACTAAGATGCAAGGAAGTCAAGTTGCGGAATTCACTAAAGAACTCTGGTACTTCAGCAGAGATATTATTCTGGTTAAGTCGAAGTTCATAGAGCGATTGAAGCTGTAAAAGAGATTTATCAAAAGGCCCCGAAAGATAACAGTTAGACAGACTCAATACTTGCAATTTTGGTAGTGAACTCGATACCGCTTTACACCACTCGCCACCATGTGCTGATATATTTACTCCATCTAACGAGAGTATTCTTAGTTCTTTCAAATTACGAGCGAGTGTACCAAGATCAGGATTTTTCAACGTAAGTGAAGTATCACCCGATACAAAAGAAGAAAGATCAAGTGTTACCAACCTTGTCATCTGCGAAAGCTCCATTGGAATTTGCCCATTGAAACCCGAGTTTGATAGATTAAGATAAGTCAAGTAGGCGATCCTACCGAACCCGGACGGAATTGGTGTCAAAATGAAGTTATTGAAAGCCAAATTCAAGCTCTCAAGATACTGTAACTTGAACAAGCTACTAGTACTATTTAGTTCACCATGAATGAATTCCATACTCAGGTCTAGACTGGTAACATGTCCACTTCTATCACAACCAACACCATCCCAAGATTTACAACAATCAGTATTTGAACGCCAAGAACTACGCTTCGATGAAAACTTTATGATAGACGGCAATATATGAGAGGAAGATATAAGACTTTGGTTCAATTGGAGTAACAAAGTTTTCTGACCATTCAAACATTGCCCATTTACCCAAATATTGCTGCTATTCAATTGTAATACAATCAAGAACAAAGACAAGAAAGGAAGCAAATGTAGTAAAGTTTAACATTCTCATTGAATATTGTGATAACTGTTATGATCAGATAATATTTCTATGAAGTTGACAAATGAAGAAATGTTGATAATGGAGTGTGTATTTTAAGAGACTGAATTCCACAAAATTGAAAATGTTTGATTTTGTGGCCAACCAAATTAGTGCATGAAGAAGAAGATGAAAAAAGGATTGAGAGAGAATTTGTGGTTGTGATGCTGATAATGGCGAAGAAGAAGAAGAAGAATGAGGAGTCAAAGTAAACCTTTTGGTGGGACTAACATTGGTCTCTGGTTAATCAATATACATCTTTATAGTCAACAGTAATTAATTAACTTGTATCGGAGTCGATCCAACCTCATGTTATATATGTTCAAAAGGTTATTGTATAAAGTATGGAGGAGCGGAAAGCATTTTTCCATCTGTGGATCAATGCCAAGTGATGAATTTAGGTTAGTATCATCGGTAATACACCATGAAGGTAAATCACCAAGGAAGTACACAGAAGAAGGACAAGGAGCGCGAAAGAAAATGTCACCATCATTAGAATGGTATAATGTACCACATGGTACTGAAAGTTTGAACTCTGACTCAAACTAGGTCGGAACCGAGTCAGGTGTATTCTTGTAAGCAAAATGTATGCGTTTTTTTTTTTTTTGGGTAATTGGACATAGAATTTGAATTAATAGTTGAGGATATGTTCAGTAACGGTCGAATTTAAGGAATATGTCTCAGTCGTCTATTTTTTCTGTTAAATACATATTTTTAGACAGTTATGCCCTTGACATTTAAATTGGTTTCACACCATCATCAACTCCCGCTTCAATCAATCAATCATCATCATGATCAACTTCATAAATCCGGAATATATTTCCAATTTTTTCTCTCTTTAACCAATTAAATGTTTTATGTGTGGAGGGCATAACTGTTCAAAAATATATATTTAATAAAAAAATTAACGATTGGACATATTTTTTAATTTTTACCGTTATAGGACATATCCCTTAATTGGTAGTTCAAATCCGAGTTTTAATTTTCCTTTTTTTCTTTTTTTTTTAAGGTTGTTGAATTCTAGTTAGTAATTTGGCAAACGATCCGCAAATAATACCAAACTGTCCATCCCCGATTAAAGATCGTGTCCAACAGGAAGACAGACCTATATTCACAACTTTTCTGGAAAAAAAATGAATAATGCATGCATTTTCGAATTTGTATTGGAGTGAGTTGGTTGGGATGGCTAATTAAGCATCAAAGTAAGGGCTGTAGATGTCATGCAGAGAGCTGAACAAAGAATGAGGGTGGACATTTATGGTAGGTGTTTCACGTGAAGGTAAAGATAGAGATAGAAAAGAAGCACGTTGAGAAAGAGGTGGCATGGTGTAGGAGAATTGAGTGGAGAAAGATGGACGTATTTGCCGATTTTTATGTGCCGAATTTATATTTTTGAAAAGAATTATACATGTACGTATACCATCCCGAATTATTAATGAACCACGAATAGTTGATCGAATAGTTAACCGAATTTTCAGTTTGTCGAAACAAATAATACTTAAATTATACATGTCCCTAACTTTTTTCGTACACTGAATTGCTAACTAGGGTTGAAACTTGAAGCCGAAAAGGAATCAAATTTTTCTAACAAGGGACCAAAATGGTCCATCAACTAAAGTTAAAAGTAGATTTTCAAATTAAATATAACTTAAATCCTCATTTTGAATGTTATTTTTTAGACACATACATCATTTTAGTGGATGCCTAACCAAATTAGTATATCCTGCATAATTTATTATTCATCATCTGCGGCGGATGCATAATTCGGTATGCATCGCTATTTTTATGGAATGTTATTTTTGAGGCACACACATCGTTTATTGGATGTGTAACCAAATTAGTAGATGCATGAACCAAAATGTGGATGTATAATTTGTTATGCACCCTATATGGTGCCTGCATAATTCGTTATGTATCATTTTTTTTGTTGGAATGTTGTAATTATATGCATTAACTTTATGGTGGTTGCATAATTTTGTTATGCATCCTTTGTGGTGGCATAATTTTGTTATGGTTCCTTGTGGTGTCTGCATGATTCGTTATGCATCCTTTTAGAAATGGCTGCATAATTTTTTGTGCAATCGATGAAATGGCTGCATTACGGTTATACATCCACAAATCGACGTTTTGTGGCTAAAGAAACAATCACTTCCAATTTTCTTGTAAAAGAATGATATTTGATATTGTTGTTTGTACTCATTGCTAGTGGCGGAGCTAGAGATTTATCTCACTGGGGTCAAAGCACTAACAGAGCTGCAGTCAGAGGTTGCACGAAATTTTTGGACTATTATAAATTTTACCAATTCTAGATATAAAACTATATGAAGTAACAAAGTCTAGTACAAAATCCTAATAGGGGTTTTTGTAACCAAAATTTTAATAAAAGAGAGTAAAAGTTGATTTTCAAAAAAATCTAAGGGGTCGGTTTTTAAAGAAGTTGGGGAAACACCTATAACAGTCACTACCAAATACTCTAACAAACAACATTGAGTGGGGTCAGCATACCTTGCTTGACCCCCCACAAGGCCGACACTACTCATTGCGTAATTTTTTTTGAAAACTATCCAACGAGATAAAAGTTGTAAATTCCGACGTACGATTTATTAGTTGTATGTTATATCATGGTTTGCTTGTCAATTATACCTCTGAAGAAATCTTTAAAAAATAGATGCATAACTTTTTCTTCTCTTTTAATAATTCAAAATAATTACGGGCTTAAAAATAACTTTAAAATTATCTAGGCTTATAAGGACACATTTTGGGTTCCAATTTTATTTTTTTTGCATCATGGGCCATACTGTAGGTGACAAAGCCAATTTGGATCTAGGGGTGAGTATGGCCCGGTATGGACCGGTTTTCACTTCATCCATATCCAATCCAATTTATTACGGATTTTAAATTTAACATCCTTATCCAATCCAACATCTACAGATCTGCATTCAATGGATGTACGGATGGACGGATTGGATGTGGATAATCCAACAAATTTGTTTTATAATTAAAGTTTATAATAGAGAAATAAAAGCAACAAGTTTATGGATCGTTATAGAAATAAGAGTACATTATTTAAGGGCTTAAATTTGGATTGAAGTGTAATGCTTCGAAGTTATTCAAAATTTGAAGAGGAAAAAAAACCCGACCCTTTCGAAATAAGATGTTTTTGATGTACTTTGAGATCAAGTATGTCCACCTATACATATATTGGTCTTGTATCATGTAAGATCATCAATGTATGACATGAAAGGAATACCTAATTTAGCAAAAAACAAATGTACTAACTTCATATTTGTACCGAAGAAGTTTGATAAAAAATATATGTTTAAATTTCTTGTGGTTGGCTAAGCAAGATATATGAAGTGTACGGTTGGTGAGAGATAAGGTATTCTAGTAAGTATACTACATTTAGGGTTCTCATATCTATGTTTGTTATTTGTCTACGGAGAAGAAATAGGAGAAAAGATGGAAAATTTTTTAGATTCCTTAATCTAATGAATCCGAATGGCCAACGGAATTTTAAGGTTATATCAGGGTCCAATCCATAATCCGTTGGATTTCAAAAATCTCATTCACATCCAACCCATTAATAAATGGTCCAGACACCCACCTATAAATATAGGTTGGTCCGGATCAAATCCGCAGATTTCAGACCAAATGCTCACCCCTAATTCTGAATCACATGGACGATTTTGGTTTCAATATAAGTTCTACTCATGAGGCAAATCTTATATCACTGAGTAGAATTTGGATGTTTGAGCAGGTTTTTCGGTTAGATGAACCATTTTAAATTCTGGGGCCCATTTTGAGCTGTGAAGCCCATTTAGGGGTACGTGACAAAATTTATGTCATGGGGGCAAATATTAGTCCACATCAGTTTTGGGTTCCCTGACAAATGTGGGTTAATAATATAAATTTGGGGTCTTAAGGTAAATTTTGCAGCTAAGGATATATTTTGTGCCTCAAAGCTAATATGGTGTCACAAGGCGGATAATAGATTACAAGGCAATTTTTGGTTCATTCTGTCAATCTTGGGTCGCGTCGCATAACAAATGTTAGTCCATGATCCATAACTGGGGTCATAAAGTTTTGCACCATAACCCATAATTGGGTTATAGGAAAAAAATATATTTAGACATCCCGAAAGAGAATTTATAATAAATAATAGGCCTTGCATTTCTTTTTTTTGGTCATAAGGTAAATCATAATATTTTTTCAGTTGTAGGGTAGATTTTGAATCACAATATAATTTTTGAAGTAGTAAGCAAAAAACAATACATCAAAATTATGATAAGGTGTCATAAGACTCATAACAGAAAAATTTAAGAACCAAAAAAATTTATAGATGATATCAAAATTCGAAAATAATTCGTGTCACCTATTTTTTGTGCCCCCAATGTACCCATCCTTAGGTGGCATTGTTTGATATTTTTATCTTCGATCCGGTTTAGATATCCTCATATTTATAGGAAAGGTAATGTGGTGGATGATTTATTGGTCAAAAGGGGAGCTTTTATAGGGTCTCGATCAAGGGCGGAGCCAGGTTTTGAAAAATGGATGGACAAGTCACCAATTAGCACATATTTAAGGGTATGCAAATAGGCACAAAAATGATTAAAAATAAATTAAAATAATTCAAATTAGGCTTGGGAGCCGGCTGAGTTTGGTGGGCAACTGCACACCCACCCTTCCATGTTGCTCTGTCAATGGTGGAGTGAGTTTCCACACTTTATCCGAGTTACGTTGGGGAGTGACAAATCGAGTCTGTTTGTTTATCATTTAGCTTGTTTTTTAATTTTCCTTTTGCTTTTTATTTTTATTTTCTTTCTCCTCTGAGGTCAGGCTTGACCCCCTTCGCTTCTATTTTCTTACATTTTCTCCACAATCTCTTTATGAACTTGTTTAAAAAAAAAGGTGGCATCCCCATAAGCATCCAATTAGTTTATCTTTCTTCTCTACTTTTTTAGTTTTATTCTCTCTTCAATAAACATATCTAATTTTATCTGATTTTTTTTTCAAAGAAAATAATCAGTTAACAGCGGAATGGTGAAACCAACCCTAGGACAAGGAAAGTTAGACTTAGTACCAAATCAGATACTAAATTCCCAATCAACAATAAATAAACAAAGTTCGGATTATTTATTTTCCTGACAAACCCAGAATGGGCAATTTATTCAAAGAAAAATAAAACAAAAGGAGAAGGGGGCATAAACCTAACTCCAAATTTTTTTTTGAATTTCTAATGTAAAAGAAAATAGGGAGAGACATCCAGAAAGTGTCTGCACAACCATTACCTTCTCTGTATATGTGTAAAAATCTGAACTAGATGGACTTCAGAAAGCGTAAACAATTTTCCCAATAAATCTTTAATCCCAAGGAGCTAAAGAACTGTTGGACAAAGGCCGGAATAATATTCATAGAATCACATTCGAACCATAACCGAATTTTTTTACGAACTTGAGCTATTTTGAAAGCATAAATTGCCCCCCAAAACTCAGCGTTCATTGAGGTGTCAATGCCTAAAGGAGTGGCAAAACAACCAATAACCAGACCATTGTGGTTTCGTAGAACGATTCCACAACCAGCCGGTCCCGGATTGCCTAACGAACAACTATCCGCATTAGATTTAGTCCAGCCATATAAAGGAGGATGCCATTTCACTTCAATTATCTTAGGTGCTTTCTTCATTTTGCCTTTAATACCAAAAAACTGCAATTACATCAACTCACACATCTCATATACCCCCAAAACCTTAGATTGAGTGCCTGATTCGGAGATACAAAATTTCAATTTTGTAATAGCTTGCTGTAGAGTAACGTTACCCCCAAATCTCACCTGGTTACGAGACCACCAAATGAGCCAGCAGCAACAAATTGCCGCTGACCAAAGAACACTTTTCAGCTTCGAAGATCCTTTGAATTGACGAACCTTGTTAAAAAGTTGCTGGACAGAAAAACACTCCTAATCCACTTCCACAAAGAGTTAGCGAAACTGCAATCAAAAAACAAATGAGCCGTGGTCTCAAAATGAGGAGGAGTGGTACAAAGAGAGCAATGAGCCATTGAACATGCGGCTGCATAAGTTCGGAAATTTATGATCCTAACAAGTTTTGAGAAACTATGTCCGCCTAAAGTGATATGTGACCTTGAATAGTCATTTTTTAGCTTTAATTGCAAATTCCCTCCACCTTCTTCTTCTTCTCAATTCTCATCGAAGTCTAACCCTCAAGTATGCTGTAACTTGCAATCTCTGTTTTGGCAGTATAATATCATGTGTAGTGTTGTCATGTAGCTCCCACTATTTATAAATATAAACTGCCTAGGGGCTCTTAGAAGTTAGAAGCATGCCTTTGAGAAAACGGACAAGGTTGAAAATTGAAATCATGTTACCGGCTGATCGGTGTCCGTTGAGAAAGACAAACAGGTGCCACCTGACGTACGGCCCAAACCACTACATTTACGCGGGCTTTAATAAACAAACCTAAAAGAGCGCTTCCACTTTACTCCTCCTCCACTATCACTATATTTCTTTTTCTATTTCCTTATTCTTTTTCATCGATTAGTATTATTATTTATTTATTTATTTATTTTGGAAAAAGATTCTTGACAGCTAAAATATCCAAATGGTGGCTAAATTTATGCTATATATATATATATAGATTATTACAAGTAAACAATGAAGTGGTTGTAACACATGTGTAGGATGTAACCAAGAGGAAAATTAACTAATAAACAAAACCCCACAATACTTGACTTAATGGACCATCAGTGATTACTGATTACAGGAGAAGATAATTCTTCTTCTTCTTCTTCTTCATGAGCTAACTTTGACCATCATCTACAAAATATATCAAATTTCCATTTGTCAATTAATCATAAAATTCAATGAGATTGTTAAGTTTCATTACATGGGTTTTCTTGTTTCCAGTTCTTTTACAATTCAGTAACAAAATTTGGGTGCAAGGGGAGTGTTTGAAAGATCAAAAGACTCTGTTAGTGCAATTGAATCAAAGTCTTGCATCTTCCTCTGTTTTTTCGAAGCGTAGTTCTTGGAGTTCAAGTAGTGATTGTTGTTCTTCTTGGGATGGTGTTACTTGTGATAGAAATGGTCATGTTATTAGCTTAGACCTTAGTAATGAATCCATTGATGATGGACTAAATACTTCCAGTAGTCTATTCAAGTTTCGGCATCTTGAGAGATTGAATCTGGCTTTCAATTTCTTCGGTTCTATACCGATTCCATCCGGGTTCAATAGGCTACTCAACTTGACTTACCTCAATCTGTCTAACTCAGGTTTCAATGGACAAATTCCAATTTCATTTTCGCATATGAAAAGGTTAGTTACACTCGATCTCTCTACTTATCAACTTTCGTCAAGTATTCCGTTCATATTGAATAATTCTGATCTTAATACGCTTACTCATAATTTAAAAGAACTTAGAGTACTCATTTTAGACGGTGTAAACATATCAGCAGACGGTAGCAAGTGGTGTAAAGCAGTGTCGAGTTCATTACCTAAATTGCAGGTCTTGAGTCTATCCAATTGTTATCTGTCAGGTCCTTTTGATAAATCTCTTATACAACTTCAATCACTTTCTGAATTACGGCTCAGCGACAATAATATCTCTGGTGAAGTACCAGAGTTCTTTATGTGAATTTCGCAACTTGACTTCTTTAGATTTGAGTTCTTGTGGCTTGGTCGGGAGCTTTCCAGAAAGGCTTCTCAAGTTACGAACGCTCCAGAAACTCTACCTAGCAAGTAATGAACATCTGTATGGTTCTTTACCAGAATTTCCTATCCATGGATTGCTTCAGGAGTTAATATTGCTAAACACAAGTTTTGCTGGCGAGTTACCGGATTCCGTAGGTAACCTTAGACGGTTATCCCGCTTAGATCTCTGGCATTGTAGATTTAATGGATCAATTCCTGCTTCAGTGTCAAAACTCAAACAACTTCAATATTTAGACCTGTCAGAGAATAGTTTCACTGGAACAATTCCAATGGCTTTGTTTGCCATACCTTCACTGCAATACATGGATCTTTCCATGAATCAATTCACTGGCCAACTTGGTGAGTTTTACAACGGTTCTTTATCTTCTCTGGAGACGCTTGATTTGAGTGTGAATAAGTTGCAGGGACCGATTCCGGCAACATTGTTTGAACTTTCTAGACTTGACACTCTTACACTTTCTTCAAACAATTTCAGTGGTGAAGTAAATTTAGATACACTTTTCAGTATGCTGAAAAATCTTTCAGAGCTGGACCTCTCGAATAATAGATTGTCAGTAATCAGTGCTAGTGCAAATCCGGCATTAGTTCCCCAAATTAGTTTTTTGGCATTAAGTTCATGTAACCTGACAAAAATCCCAAGTCTTCTGAAAAATTCTGAGCTGACCACCCTAGATCTTTCAAACAATCAAATTCATGGGAAGATACCCAACTGGATTTGGACAATCGGCGACGGGAGTCTCGATAGCTTAAATCTTTCACACAACCTTTTGGAGGATCCTGACATGCCTTTCCCTGCCAATAGTTTCACATGGATGAAATACATTGACCTCCATTCCAACATGCTTCATGGAAAGAACCCAATCTTGCCACCATCAGCGTTTTTCTTGGATTACTCATCAAACAACCTTGCTTCAATGATCCCAAATGCTTCATCTTATCTCTCAAATGCTATGTTTTTCTCGCTTTCGAGCAATCAAATTAATGGAGAAATACCTGCGTCGATATGTGAAGCTAGTCTTGAAGTTATTGATTTGTCATTTAACAACTTGAGTGGACCAATACCGCCATGTCTAAAGTCCATGGCAAGACTCAGAGTTTTAAATTTAAGGAGAAACAATTTAAGTGGACAAATACCCCATGTCTGGCGTTCACAAGGAAGTATACCACCGGAAGATTTCAATTCATTCCCAGAGTCTTGTGATTTGAGAACATTCGATCTCAACGGAAACAAATTTGAAGGGCATCTACCAAGCTCTCTTGCTAACTGTACCATGCTAGAGGTTCTAGATGTTGGAAACAATCAACTAACCGGTGGTTTCCCTTCCTGGTTAGGATCGATGGCCAAGTTACGCGTTCTTGTGTTGCGAAACAACAGATTTCACGGTCCCTTGGAGAACGGTGGAACTGAATGTAACTTGGAAATGCTACAAATTATAGACATTTCTTCTAATAACTTTTCAGGTATTCTACCCAAAGAATGTTTCTCCAGTTGGAAGACCATGATGGTAAACGAAGAAGAAGCAGTGCGGAACCACAGGGGTCAAGTAATAGGATTTGGATTTGCGTTCACCGACAATAGTTACCAACAAGCAGTGACGGTTACAAGCAAAGGACAAGACATGGACCTGGTAAAGATCTTGATAATTTTCACTAGCATGGACTTCTCAGATAATAAATTTGAAGGGGAGATACCAGATATAATTGGAAATTTTACCTCACTCAAGGTTCTAAATTTCTCAAGCAATGCTTTCGAAGGCCAAATCCCATCGATATTCGGGAACCTTAAAAATATTGAGTCATTAGACCTCTCGTCGAACAAGCTGTCAGGAGAGATCCCTTACGAGTTAACAGGTTTATCATTCCTTGCAGTCTTGAACCTCTCCTTCAACAAACTAGTTGGAAGAATCCCATCAGGTAGTCAGTTTCAAACGTTCCAGGCAAGTTCCTTCGAAGGCAACGAAGAGTTATGTGGATCTCCCTTGTTGAAAAACTGCAGTATTATTGCGGAGACACCACAAAATGGCTCAACTCCTAAGGATAATGAACTCGATTGGATACTACTCGCGGTGATATTTTCGGGATTTCTGGTGGGTATAGGTATGGTTTTGGGACCTCAGTGTTTTTGGAAGAAAGGGAGAAAGTATGCTGATGAACTTACCAACAAAATCATTACAATGAAATGTTTCACATGTGTATATAAATTTCGTCATATGAGAAAATGAATGAAGTAATAATTATGAATAAATGTTACAAAAGAATACTACTCAAATGTATGTGAAATTTACTGAATGTAAAGGTTCACATGAGAATTTTTTTTTCATCTACGACTTTATTTTTACATCGTACATCTTCCACGAAGCCAATTAACTATATTTTTTTTCTCTTAAAAACTTACCGAAATCGTCTCTCCCTCTTAGATTGCGTTATTTTAGTAGAATCACTCTCTACTTCATCGCTTATAATAAGTGAGACATAAACGCGGCTTGAACGAAGCTCGTATATATTACTCTGTTTTGGGGCGGAGTTAGAAATCCTGTTATGGGGAATCAACCTTTCGATAGGGAATGTAATTAAGGAAAAAAGGATTTGGAAGTCCAATATTTAGAAAAAATTTAGACTTGGAAGTTAGTTAGGCTGGGTGTACAGTTGCACACCCATGTTATACACTAACTTCGCCCCTGCTTCCTTCGTTCCACTTTGGGTAAAGATTTTGGAATTTTCACACAGATTAAGGAATTTGTTACTCCTTATGAATTATTTCTCTCAGACCAGGATGCTACAACTACTTACCCTGAAATTTAAAACTTGAAGCAAAATTTTTCTCACCTTTTATAAATTCAAAGAACAGTGGATAGTAATTAATCAGATTTCACCCTCACTAATGTGCTGCATATAAAATAATCCCAATAATATAACCATGCACTTATATCATTACAAATTATTCCGTATTACAAAATAGTTTCCTAATACGAAAGTTGTTTCACCATATCTGAGGGAGTTGAATAGATTTAACCCATACTTGTTTGGAGGGTAATCAAGTACCACCTATTTCACAAATGTTTTAAAATGGCGCACCATATCCTTCACATGAAACCATTTCAGCTCAAAAGACTGATACAAAAAATCAGAATCGATTAAATTCCAATCTCAGAGTTCATAATACTACCAAAAAGCGAAGAAGCGGGGGACAGAAAAACGCAAATTAGCGAGAAAACTATCCCACGACGATGCATCTTCATCAACTGAGTTTAACAAGGTCGAGTACATGGAGCACAAGCGTGTGGCAGAACAAGCAAGATCATCACAGTTTTGTTTGGTGGTAAATTAAACAACTTCGGAAAAGTCGTCTTTCACATGACAAACATTACTCTGATGATAACAAGAATACACTTCTTTCCATGTATACTTTGATGTGGATTGTAGTTGTGGTAAGAATGGGTTTCAAACTCTCGAACTTGTGAAGATTGATTTTAAATTTAATAAACTAATTTTAAACTAGAAAAATAAATAAAATATAATGACAAAATTACAAGGGACTGAGACTCATAATTCCACCGATTTTCACATTCATGTAGTACAAATATTGATTCTTAACCATTTAAGCTCTTTTATGGACTCTTTTTTTGTTTGTCAAAAGTAGATTTTTAAACATTGATTGTAAATCCTAAGTACGCACCATCAGAACGCTTAAGCTAAGCATGACCCATCAAATTAAATGACAACCAATTATGAAAAATCATAAAACAATTAAAATAAGTGCAAAAAGTCATAAAGAATCGAATATAGTTACCAAACAAGTGTGGAAAATAGCTTCCTCCATTGTCCCAGTGATGGGGTTTAGCTCATCTCACCCAAAACACTCTCAAAAGATAGGTACATAGCTCAAAAGTGCCTGAGAAGAAGAAAAGTACAAAACGAACTGACCAACAGAGTCGCAAAAGAATTAAAATGATTTATTGAATCTATGACATACTCTAGACGCAGTTGGAAAAGGACTGTCTTCCTTTGTACTAAAACCGGAAACTGTTACTTTTATTGTAGCAAAAACTGTTGTTATAACTTATGAATTTGAAAGAATAGACAACGAAATCAACAACAATTTTCTACTTTTAGTCATAGTTTCTTCATCTTCTTCACGTGATGAACTTGTAGCAGCAGCATATTTTCAGGATTTTGGTTACTTCGAATCTGGCCTCTTCCATCCCCCCAACTCTTCCTCGTCTCTTCTATTTATACCAAAACATCAATCCCTCCTTAAATCTTTGAAAATATCTTTTATTTAATGAATCAAATCTCGGTCTTGATTTATGATCATATCTCAGGAAATTTTATTCTCTCTTTCTGCGTATTATTCTTGACCTTTGGTGATGTTTGTTTCTTTCTTTTGTTGCCCTAACTGATTATATGCGGCTTGCACATCCAGGTGATAAGTCGTTACATTCTTTAATTCGACAAGATTTTATGAAAGGTGTTATTGCCTGCAAATTAGCATTTTGTGAACATTGTGTGGAGGGAAAAAAAAAACAAGAACAAGCTTTGGCACAACAATCCACAACACTAGTGGAGTTCTTGACTATGTTCATTCAGATGTTTGGGGTCCCTCCAAGAATGCATCATTGGGAGGGAAACATTGGTTCGTGTCGTTTATTAATGACTATTCTAGGCGCGTATGGGTATACACCATGAGGCATAAAAGTGATATCCTGAAGTCTTTGTGAGGTGGAAACGGGCATCTGAGACTCAAACTGGCAGAAAGATCAAGGTACTACGTTCAAACAATGGTGGTGAGTACAAAAGTGATCCATTCTTGTAAGTATGTCAGGATGAGGGGATACAAAGGCACTTCACAGTTAAGAAGACACTGCAACAAAATGGGGTAGCTGAACACATGAATCGTACTTTGTTGGAGAAGGTACGATGTATGTTATCTAATGCTTGATTAGGTAAAGCGTATTTAAATGAGGTAGCTATATATGCGTGCTTCCTCATTAATAGGTTGCCATCAGCTACATTAGAAGGTAAAACTCCAATGGAGAAATGGTATGGTAAGGCAGCTTATCACTATGACTCAATTCATATCTTTGGTTGTCCTGTTTGGTATCATGTTAGTGAAAAAAAAAGCTTGATAGTCGTGTTGTAAAGGAATCTTTATGGTTATGAAGAAAGGAATGAAGGGGTTCAAAATATGGAATCAAGTAGAGAAGAAGATAGTCATGAGTAGAGACATTACATTTAATGAAACGTCTATGGTGAAGTCATGGGGTTCTCGGCAGGTGGAGAACACTACAAGTACCAGTGAGCCTTTGTAGCAGGTGGACATTGATGCATCTCCACCACTTCCAGCTAAGTTTGTATATGTTACATCTACTTCTGAAGACGTGGCGTCTACAAGGGAAGTAACTACTGAAGTTCCAAGTGATAGTGACGTTGTTAATGAAGAAGAACACGAAGCAGTAGAAGATACAAGAGCTACAATCACTGAGACCATAACAACTAGCAAACCGAGAAGAAAAACCAGGAAACCTAGTTGGATGGATGATTTTGTAGTTTATGCATTACCAGTTGTTGAAGAAGGTACTCCTAATACCTATTCTGAAGTTGTACACAGTGTAAAGCGTGAAGAATGAGAAGATGCTATGCAAGATGAGATGAAGACTCTTCACAAGAATGACACATGGGTTCTTACAAAGCTTCAGAACGGTAAGAAATCCGTTGGGTGTAAATGGGTATATGCTTAGAAGGAAGATTCTCAAAAGAATCAAGTTCGTTACAAGGAAATGTTAATTGCTAAAGGTTATGCTCAAAGAGAAGGGATTGACTACAACAAGGTATTTTCTCCAGTTGTGAAGTACTCGTCAATCTGAATTTTGTTGGCCTTGGTAGCACAATATGATTTAGACCTAGTTCAGTTAGATGTCAAGATAACGTTCTTGCATGATGATCTAGAAGAAAAGATCTATATGACTTAGCCGAGTGGATTCAAAGTTATTGAAAAAAAAATTATGTATGTAAGCTGAAAAGATCGTTATATGGGCTGTACAACGATCAGGTGCCGTGTAAAATGGTCTGTACTATTCATAGCCTGTGTTTTAACGTAAGTTTGAGAACTCTAGTCTAATATTTCTGAAGTAAAAAAAAGGATAGGAAACATTAAAAGTGTGGGATCAAATAATTAGTTAGTCAGTCAATAGGTCAAAGTCTTTGTTATAGTCAAGTCTACATCACTTTCCCTCCTAAAAATTTCCACAAACAAACAGAATCCTCAAGAAAAAGGATACAAATTCTCCACAAACAAAACACAGAAACATATGATAAGCTTCATAAATCACTGAAATGAGCACCACAAGGTATGTTCATCATGGTTCTTACTCTCTTTGCTTTTTCGTGTTCTTGTTCTTCAGTTTCATTTCTCTTGTTTTCTCACAACTCTCTAGTAATCAAAGAGAAACCATGATTAAGTTGTCAAATTCAGTTAATAATAATAAGAGTTGGAATACTACAACAGAACTAAATCCTTGTTTATGGAAAGGAGTCAATTGTAGTACTGTTGGTGTTAATAGCTTTGTAACTCATATTTCTCTATCAGGTTTAGGTCTTTCCAGTTCTGATTTTCTCACTGAATTATGTCAAATTGATTCATTAGAGGGTCTTGATGTCTCAATGAACTCGTTATCTTCAATCCCAGATAGGTTTATCTCAGATTGTGGAAAACCTAATGGATTAAAGGTGCTGGATTTTAGTCTGAATAGACTGTATGGGTTTTTGCCCAATTTTAGTGGGTTTTCTAGTTTGGAAATTTTGCAGCTTTCAAAGAATCAGTTTGAGGGTCCTATTCCTGATGAGCTCTTCAGCTTTCAAAACCTAACTCTGGTTGATCTTAGTGATAATAATATTTCTGGGGTTCTTTCAAATTCAATTGGAAATCTCTCCAAATTGAATACTCTACTCCTTTCTTCTAATAATTTGAGTGGTGAAATCCCTAAGAGCCTTTCCAATATCAAAACCCTAACTCGTCTTGCTGCAAACAAGAATAGTTTTACTGGTATTATTCCTTCTGGAATTTCTCAGTATGTGCAGAGTTTGGATCTCAATTTTAATCATTTAGTCGGACCCATACCCATTGATCTCCTTTCCCCACCTAAGTTGGAGTTTGTTGATCTAACTAACAATTCACTAGTAGGACCTATTCCAGAAAATCTCTCTACAACTCTGATTCGGTTACGATTAGGTAGTAATCATCTTACTGGAAGCATTCCATCTGCAAGCATTGGGAAACTTGCGCAATTGACTTATCTCGAGCTTGGTAATAATAGCTTAAGTGGTGAAATTCCTGTAGAGTTGGGGAACTGTGTGAAGTTAGCACTGTTAGACCTATCCCAGAATAGATTATCTGGTTCATTACCAAAGGAGTTAGGTAACCTTCGTCATCTTCAGGTTATGAAACTCCAATCCAACCGGGTATTTGGTGACATTCCTGATCAGATATCAAGCTTAACGAAGCTCTTAAACATCAATTTAAATGATAATAAGCTCAATGGTTCAATACCAGACTCGATCAGTATCTTGGATTCTCTCTTAGAACTCCAACTGGGAGAAAACTGTTTAAGTGGAAGGATTCCAAAGATGCCACCAAATTTGCAGATTGCACTTAATCTGAGTAGAAACTGTTTTGAAGGAACAATCCCTGAAACCCTTGGTGAATTAAGAGCATTAGAGGTTCTAGATATCTCCAACAACAAATTTTCAGGTAACGTCCCGAAACTTCTCACCGCAATGGGAAGTCTGACACGGCTATCGCTTTCGAATAATAATCTCTCAGGAATTCTCCCATTCTTCATGCCATTCATTGTAGTTGATATATCTGGAAATAAGGATCTTATCAAATCTCCTACCAATAATACCTGGCAGAAAAAGGAAATTTCAGTCACTCTGGTAATTCTGATTGGGGTTATAAGTGTTGATCTCGGTGTAGCTATTGCAATTACGATTGTTTTACTTGTTGATACCCCTGGAAAGAAGGGTCTTATCAATTCAACTACCAGAAATACTTCCCTGAATAGTAAACTCTCACTCGTCGGGGTTATTCTTATTGTGGTTACAAGTGTTGTTTTCGATGTCGCAACCGCGATAATGGTTTTTATTTGACTAGTTACAGAAAATAGTATCGCGTCAGCGAGAAAGTATAGGCAGAAAGTATACTAATGAAACTTATCAACAAAATCATTACAATGAAATGTGTCGCATGGCCGCGGATCCTTTGTACCCGAAGTTCCTTGTACCTCTGTGCCAGCTAATAGTATTGTTCCATGTGTAATTAAAATTTTAACTTTATTATATTATTTTAAAAACTGTTAAATTTCTAAACCACTGAAACTACATATAACTCTGCTCCCGTTCTGAACAATTTCAGTTCTTCCAAATCTTAATTCATTCAAAAGTAAACAGAATTTCTCCAAAATAATAAATTTGAATCATAACTTGCTTCCATATGAAAAACCCTAATTTACATTGAAAAATCAGTTATACGTTTACTTTAAATTTCTATAATAAATAACATAATCATACGAAGATAGTTTATTTTTTTATTAATGTTTTTGATTTGATTAAGCTTGATCTTGTTGTGAGGGAGATAAATAAACTCTGATTTAATTTCTCCAAATAATTTTATGTTTGCCTCTTGTAAATCAATCAATTCTTTGATTTTGTTTAACTTGCTTACATGAGCATCATCTTCACATTGATTCATTGTTTTTCTCCCAACTTATCTGTTATTAGAGATGCTATAACAATCAAGAAGACGAATCTTTATAATTTTCCTGTTTTTTTTCTTCATTATTAAAGATAGCGAAGAAGTAGTCTAACAAAAAATAGAAAGACACGTGTCGTTTAATTATTCACGGGCACAAAGGTACAAAAAACTATGGGTATAGAGGATCTGTGGCCCGCATGTATATATAAATTTCCTCGTATGAGAACATGTATGAAGTAATAATTATAAATAAATATGCAGATGCATGTGAAATTTACTGAAAGTATAAAATATTTGTGACAATTGACCGATGTTCTTATTGATCGATTGTGGTACGTTTTCATAAAGAAAAATTCATTCATTGTTTTAAAAAATTAGCTTATTACATTATATAGTTCGGAAAATTAATATATTATATAATTTAGTTCGTGTATTCTTGAATATCGTATGTTAATACATTGTCAATGAATCTCCGAGCACGTTTGTTCAATACATTATATTTTGTCTCGTGCATAAACATTATTTCCTCATTTCCTATTAGCATAAGTTACGAAATCGTTCGGCCTTAAATTATATTAGTTACACGTTAGTATGGAACCCAAAAAGCTTGGGATGATGGTCGACAACCTAAACGGAAGATGTAAAGTATTCGTCTCCGTGTAATATCTTTCACGGGATGCAGAAATAAGGGGTTTGTCATATCCAACCACCGAGTTATTTACAGCAGTCAACAACCTCGAATCATCGATAAGATGGACGACTTGGGGTGCTTCTTCAGACATCGCCATAAAATCATTTTACCCACTGACGATTGGTGTTATAGAAGACGCACACGCACAACATCGGCATGATCCTAAAATAACATATCGCGATAAATTAGAAAGTGAATGATAGCTTAAATAAAAGTAGACAATATAACATAAGGTTGAGATAATTACAATGGTTATGCATAAGGTAGCATCCCAAGGGAGTTTGTACCCCCATAGAAACTCTCCTCTATCACCGGGTAACCCATAAATAAGATCATAGGGGCCGTAACGTAACATCAACTCAGACTTTAGAGAGTATCATCGTTTTTTATTCCTTTGTGTCGTTGCATCTTTATATTTATCTCCTTGTTGTTGTTGTTGTTGTTGTTCACCTCCTCGTTCTTCTTCTTCATGACTCTCGTTTTATACGTCATCACTTACTTCTTCATTTTGATCTTTATCAGATTTTGTATCAAAAGAAGATTCTCATTCTCTTTGCTGCTACATTTGAGTTGTTTTATTGATGAAGATCGATTTACCCGCCGAAACCCTATGGTGTTTAGCCCCCAAATTCATACCGCCCTCTCGACGAGGTCGACAAACTCGAAGGAGAAGCAAGATTATGTTTGTTCTTCGATCTCTTTACGAAACCCTTCCCTTTCCCTTTTCCCTAAAGAATACGACAATGTACGATAGACAACAATTAAATTCAAGAAAATTTAGGAACTTGGATATTACAATGGCTATCACGATACATCCCAATCCACCAATTCCTAGCAATATACACTATATAATCGGTCGATAGAGGTGTTCATATCAACCGATTCTAGGCTAAAAAGCCTCCTGAAAAATTGGCATTTTCTCAATATACAATCGGTCGATACAACCACCTATATTGAACGACTATGTGAATTTCACATACTTTATAATCGATCTATGTGGGTATGCGCATCCAATGATTCTACAAAAAAAAACACATAAACATGTGCATTTTCTTCAAAAGCGGAATCAGCCGGTATGAATGTCCATATCGACTGATTCAGGATTGATGTTCTTCAACCAAGAAGACCATCAAGTACAATGGTCGACGTAGGCATGAACATCGACTGTTTATTACAGGAATCGGTCAATGTGGACATAAACATCGATCGATTCTGGTTAACACAGAAAACTCATATTTCATAATTTTAATTTTTAAGTATATGCCTGTAGATAAAACCCAATTAAGATGAATGTGTTGATAAAAAAATACCTGATTCGAGCCATTTGTTGTGCTTGTACGTATTGAGCTCAGAGTTTCTTCGTCTTCCGTAACTATTTTCTTCTTCGATTGTTTATTTTGAATCGCTTGTGCAATTCCTGGATCACTTCCATTAGGTTGAATACTTCCACTATGACACTTATGTTTTATCATCGTCGTTATATAGAAAAAGAAAATGATTAATTGATTTTTGAATCGTCGATTATCGACAATGTCTTAGTTTGAAAATGAAAAAAAAATAATAGGAAAAGAAAGGAAAAGAGAAGAAGAATCTGTTGATAGAAGGGAAATGAAAAAGAAAAAAAAATTGATGAGAGTATTAAGTTTTAATAGAGGATAATTTAGTAGTTTCATTCTATTTTAGACACTCGTTATCACTCATCTTCGTGGGCATAAAATTTGATAGGCCTCAAATAATTAGGGTAAGCCTGAATTTAGCCAGGCTTGTAATAAGTGAGACACAAACACTGCTTGAATGAATCACATATCAATATCAAACAATATGTCGAGTCCATTACCATATCAAGACTCAGTGGATCATCGACACCATGAGGATCTTGCCGATATAATAAATTCTTATGACCATGAGGTTTTACTTGTTGCCATTACGACGTTAATTGTTGTAATTTCATCTGTTTTACTACTCTATGGGTACGCGAAAGGTTATTTAGTCGTGATAGGTAGGAGAAGAGAAAGACTGGACACTATCGCCGATCTAGAAAAAACAAAGAGTAGTCACCATAGCATACTTAATCCTACTCCTTTGCATCACCATAACATCACAACACAAATTTACAATAAGTTTTAATTAGATAAATTTTTACAATTTACAAAGAAGATATCATTACTAACGGGACTAACATCATTCCATATATGATAAACAGATCCTAAACAATTTTGATCGCCGAATTAATTATCCTCCTGTTAGTCTGGGTATCTCTTTATAAAGCATGTAAATTTTAGGTCATATAATAAGTGTAGGAGCAAATTTTGGGTTAACGGACCATTGTAAGTATTGAAACCCATTTTAAGTTGTAATGCCCATCTATGGGTACGTGACCCAATTTGGGCCGTGGAGAATTATCAGACACACCAATAGTTTTTGGTTAGGGAAAATATATGGATTACGCTGTAGATTTTAAGTCACAAGGCATATCGCGGCCAATAACACACTTTATGTCCCAAAACAAATATGGGTGACAAGGCAGTATGGATTATAATCTAAATTTTAGCTCGCACGGAAAAAATATATTAGGCTAGTCCATAAATTGGGTCATTAGGGTCATTTTGGTGAACCGGAATATTTTAGGTTACACTTTTCTATCTGCAACATCAGAGAAGACCCATGACTACATTTGTTGGTGAACCTAGATACAAAATGGTCAACACGTGAACCCATGACTCCATCTGCAATATCCCAAATTTGAATTGAGAAATTGCAAGAGAGCAGTACGATGATCAACACTTTCAGCTGGGGATTACATAAGCAGCAAAAAGTAGAAATGACGTTGCATCCTCTCCTATTCAGGTTATTCACCAGTAATTGCATTTTGGACTGCCTAACTTGGGTTGTCAACGTGTCTGGTTTCTTTAGGGAATTAGGATAGCATTGGATCGAGAACGGGACCTGATTAAAAAAACCGGGTCTGGGTTTTGATAGTTTTGAGTCCGCGTCCTAATTTGGTGGATCCAGAACTGAACCCGATTAAAAACCTAAATACCCGTTGAGTACGGGTATTCAATGGGTCTTCTAAAATCAACTATATTTTTTGCTAATTTTTTTAGATTTTTTATGTTAGCTTGAATCTAATAATTTTTCATATAAAGTTATTGTTATATCTTTGTGAATATTCTAAATAAAGATTAAAATCTAAGAAAAAAAAATCCAAGCAAAACTAGACAAAATCTTTGAAATTTTGAAAAAATTAATAAACAAATGACAAATATTCAAGAACCCGATATCCGCCGGGTATCGTAATTGTTAACGGGTACAATCTTGGGTTTCAGACCCGATTAACCCAGTTCCGATCTAATAAGGGGTAATCGGATACCCATTGGTCGCCCTGAAAGTTTGTACCTTGGGGTCTATGTTTTACCCATATGCTTTTGTAAGGTAAGTTACACACATAGTGTTGTTGGTTGGTCATCCACAAATAGCTCTTTTTTACCAGAGATTCTGGTCCCAGTTTTCAAAGTAGTGTGTCCTCTTCTTCTATTAAACCGAATAAATATCAAGTTATTAGCGACGAGATGTTCGCATGCGATTACGTGTGGAAGCTTAACCTAAATTAAATTTGTGTGATTGTGACTCTTGCGTCAGGTTGCTTAGAATAACCTCAATTCACAAAGATCAATGATCTCACTAGGTTAAACTTGAGTAACTCTTGCTCCATGTTATTTAGCGAGAAGGATTCAAGTAGTGGCTTTTGCACACTTGAGGATACAAGGAATTTTGCCGGAATGAACCTGCGATTGGATGCTTTATGGTTATTGGTACGAGAATAATTGATTGATGAGCATGTTTGGTGTTGGAAGATGAAATTTCTAACCGGTATTTTTTCCCATTGATCACAGCCTTTACTTAATTTGTTTTTATTTTCAGTATAACTTAGTTTAATAACTCTATAAATCCCCTGGTGACTTAAGAAGTTGACAACAAAGAACAATTCATTGTTCATTGTGGGAACGAATCCTTGCTTGCTACTCTACTCGTTATTATAGAAATTATATGAATTATTTTGGTCGATTGACAACCCATCAAGTGCAGATCAAGAAGGCACATAAAGATTAAGTCAGCAGATCAAGAGCTCACCTTAATTCACAAAGATTATCGCTCTCATTAGGTTATACATAATTTTTACGTGCTTTTTTTTGTATGTGATCATCTGTTTTTGCAGTCTTTTGTTCAGGTGTAAAATCATTTGTTTTGCATTTATCTTGTGTTTAAAGTAAGTTGCTCTTAGATGCTTTGTTTGTTGACCTATGTATTCCACACTACATTACTTCTTTTTTATGCCAACTTTACCTCTCAATCCTCTAATTTTACATGATAGTCGTCGTAAGCACAAAAAACGATTTCATTTATTTCCAACTGATATTAACAAGTAATATAATCAAGCAAACAACTTGACTATATTCTTGTAGATAACAAACATCTTGTGAAGTCTCAGTTAATCAAGTCAAGCAGATAATCATACCAATGATCAAAGTCTTCAATACTCAAAGTATTCAACCTTCAAAGTAACTTGATTCCTTTATATATTTGTCACATAAAACGAAGTCTGTTAACATCAGCAAATCAATAGATCTATCCGCAGATTATGAATTACTTGGATCTGTATAAACGATCTTCAAAGTTCTTCAGTGGTCATATTACAAAAGAGAAAGACTATGGAATAAACAAGAATTTGCTAGAAAATAGATGTGCGTCAGTCACAAATACAATTAAAGAGAAACTAAATAACAATCTTGTGACGGACAGGAAAATTCCGCTACCAACGTTATGCGCTGCGTATACCAGAACTCCCCAATGCGCCACTTTGAAGCGATAAAACCTCGTGGATTACCAGGAAAAATGCATGTAGATTTTCCTTTACAAGCATGATACTCGAAACATAGTTTCCATATGTAGTTCCATATCGTTCTAACATACTCCTTGTTCTTCTAAGGGTGCAAGACCATAAAAAATAATGATGATGCCTATTGGAGGAAGCATCATTGTCCCAAAGTTGCTTACTTAGTCATGGTGACAGTCAATGGATGTCTTTTACCTTATATTTCTCTACTTGTAGATATGCGCTTAAGACATATATAAGGAGGAGGTGTTGGTTGGAAATCAATGATGTTTACCCAAAGAAGCATCATTGATGTTATAAAGCTTACTCGAGGATGCTTACCCAATGAAGCATCATTGTTTCTATGAAGCTTACCCGGGAAGTATCAGAGTGCCAATGCATTATTATGCGTGTCGTAAAAGTAGGTGGAAGTTGGTATATGGCACTTACTTTTCTTTTCCAAGTATGCTTGTCACGAAAGTAGGTGGAAGTTGGTATATAGCACTTACTTTTCTTTTCCAAGTATGTGGAAATGCGCTTAAGACATATATAGGGAGGAGGTCTTGGTTGAAGGTGCATATGCTGTAATGCATCTTTTATGCAATGTTGCTTACTTGATGCGTACACATCACTAGGCATTGTAGCTTAGCCAACAAACTTGAATGGTGCGAAAGCATCATTCATCCGTGTTGCTTACTCGAAGACGCATATTTGCTTACTAGGTGGCAGTAGTTATGCACAACTTTGTGCATATCTTGTTGTAGATGGTGGGTTTTTGTCATGGGTAAAATAGTAAAGATAATATTTCTGACATGGGTCTCAGAAATATTGAACTTCATAATTTTGTAAAGAATTTTAAAACATGTGTTTATCCCTGTCTCTCTCTGTATGTACGTAATCACATAAATGCATCACCTGGATGACCTCGTCATATTATTACATATACGATCAAATTCATCATGTATAAAATCATTAGAATAACGTTGGTGCTTATTATATTCTCAGATGTTTTATGATTTTACATTACAAATCTCAAGCTCTTAGATGGATTGCCCACTAGTATAGAGCAATTTGAGTGTTCTCTAGTACTATATTCCACAGCTGAATTCCCAAAAATTATCTTGTGTCAACATTCATTCTCAACTGAGTGGCATTGACTTACTAAAATTCCTATACAACTTTGTATAAAAGTATGTATCGAGTTACATATGAATTTGCTTGACTAAAGCACCACAATTGTGCTTAGATATCAAGTCAACATTGTGTTAAAATACAAAATATAGCTTCTACTAGCTAAATTTAGCCTTGACCATGTCAATCTTTGATTAAGGAAGCAACCAATAGCATAAATATCCTTCATTAAACATTCAAGACACAAGCAAATGGTCCAAAAAAAACATTTTGTACCAAGCTCGTCAGTTGCAATTATGCACTTCCCTGTACAAAGTCGAAAGATAGGAGAAATTGGTAATAAATCAAGATATAAGTTATATACCAAAATCTTGTTATGGATGGCCCCTATAAAAAATCACATCAATCGGACAAACTATCTAAGAGATATGATCAAAACATTCAACTAAGTCGCATCTGAAAAATTCTTGAATTCTTCTTAACTTTTGTCTATTTCGTCTTTTTGAGGCCCTGAACGAACTCAAAACTCAAATCCTTTTATGATGGTAGATAGCTGGTTGTCTGGGCATCAAAAAGTTGGGGTATATCATCAAAAACGAACTTCGTATGAAGATTTTACATCATTTTTCAGTGAAAACCCTAAATTTGAATTTTTGATAGGTGCATAAATCATACATTCTAAGTAGTTTTTCCTGACCCTTATATGCTATATTTGAGTGAATTATTAGGTATTTTGATTACTTTCGAAGTTTAGTCGCCTTTTCAGGTTACAGTTCAGAAACCCGCAGAATGGAGCTTAAGAGCTAGAATCACCGAGGAGCCAGTGAAACTCTGCTGAATATAGGCCTTTAACATACCACAATGTAGGTAATTGAACTACAAAGCCAATGGTGAAAGAATGAAGTCATTCTGATCAAAATTGAGGAAGATATGGGCAAAGCCCCGAAGTGGCTTATTTGGCCTACGCAGCCAGCGGCCAGGCGCAAGTGCGGCTGAAGCATGATGCGGTAATGTGCTAAGTCATGATTTGAAGGGCTAGAATGGTTTGATGGGCTAGTGGATAGCCTTGGTGGGTTATTAGCTATGTTTTAGACATCATATGGGTTTAGGAAAGGATTTGGAGCTGATATACCTTGTTGGAGTGAAATATGGATACTTAGCACATTTCCTAGTTCTATTAGGATTGGCTAAGTGGCTAACTCGAATTCCACATGAAGAAATTAGGCCTTTCTCGTGGGAAGCCTATTGTAGGGGTAGATATAACATATATTGAAGTCCCAATGGTTTATTGGAGGTCAGGTTCATCATCAAAGGCTCTAGCAACCAAGTTAGCCACAAGTTGGCTACGCAAGGAGAGTTTGAGACAAACTAGGATTCCAAAGGCTACATGCAAGGATTTTAGGGATTAAAGGACATATAAATACCAAAGTATCCAGGAGTTTTAGAGGATATACTTGGTGAAACAAATACAATACAGGAGGGAAAGAAGAAGACAGCAAAGAAAAAAGGCTGAAGGCGTTTTGGAGGCTGCTGGCTATCTTTGCAGCTGCGCTTCGAAGCCACAATTGTTCATCGCAATCTTTCCGGGTTTGAGTAATTTATCTTTTAATTATTTTCCATGGGTTTTAAGAAACCCATGATGAGCTAAACCCTTCTATATTGGTTAGGGATGTAATCTGATGTTTAAAGACATGTTTATTAATTGAATGGCGCATATCTCATGATTTCATGTTGTTTTTAATATCGTTCATGTTCTACTAAGTATAATGATATATGATTGATTGCTGATTTGTTTGAGTCCGGAATTAGATAAATAAGCATTGATATCTATTGCTAGACTGGAGTTCTGAGAGTCGATTCTGTCGAGGGACTCCGGTTACAAGTAGTATAACATATTTGTTAACGACGGGATGTTGCCATACGAATATGTGTAGAAGCTTGACCTAGGCTAAATCCTGTGGAGGTACTCACTTGGGTTGTTTAGATTAACCTCAACTCACAAAGACCATAGCTATTATTGGGTTGAACTTGAGTGGAGGTACTCACTCAGGTTATTCGGTGCATAAGAATTCATAGGGTGGAGGTACTCATTCTGTGATGATATTAGGAGTTTTGCCGAAGTAGACGAGATAACTGGCTACTTTAGGGTTTTTGGTATTACTAATGCATGAATGTTGAGTATGCTTTGATTGATAACATGTTGGATGACTGAAGATGAAACCTCTAACCAATGATTTCTCTCTTATTTCATAACCTTAATCGCTTGCGTTTTTACTTATTTACTTTAGTTAATTTAGTTTAGAACACGATTAAAACACCCTTTGCTACTTACTTACGTGACTGAAAATACACATATATTGATGCCTCCTTGTGGGAACGAACTTGTTCTTACTCCTATACTTCATTATATTTTTAGAGAATAAGAACTCGATTATTTTGGTTGATTTTGACACGACCAATTTTCATACGACGAAGTTTCATGAAATTATTCATTGTTTCACTAAAAAAAAAAGAAGAAGTCGAGGGGGAAAAGGATCTCTTGTTCTTCCAAGTCCAAGGGGATGATGCCCCCTTACCTTGTCCTTTTTAGATTAAACCATTAAGTTTGTTCATCTTAGTCTTGGCTACAAGACTCACCCGTCTTAGTCTTGGATACAAAACTCACCCGTCTTAGTCTTTCCTATAAGACTCATCCGTCTTAGCCTTGAGCACAAAGCTTGTCCTCCTTGAGCAATATTTGCTCGTCCACCTTATCATTAACTCTTAATCCTTGTCCGTCTTAGGTATTAGCCTAATGCTCATTAGTCTTAGGTATTATCCTACTGTTGATCCGTCTTAGGCATTAGCTCCTAAGTTAATCATTTTAGCATTAACTCATAAGCTAATCCGTCTTAGGTATTAGCCGAATGCTAATCCATCTTATCATTAGCTTCTAAGCTAATCCACCTTGGTATTATCTCATAAACTAATCCGTCTAAGGCATTAGATTCTAATGCTCATCCTCCTTAGCATTAGTTCCTGATACTTGTCCATCTTAACATTAACTCATAATGCTTATTTGTCTGAGCTTGCTCACATATACAAGTTTCCAAACCCTGAATTGTTTATCAAAGTCCATACTAAGCCTCACTCACATATATATGCTTATGCTCAGCATGCTATACTTATTTCTGCAAAGCATGCATGTCAATGCAAATTGACATAGTTAGACACACAATTGTTCTTCATGAATAAAATAAATTAGTACATATTTTATTTTAAAGTTTGTATTTGCTAGACTCATCATGCTAGTCAAGCAGGACAAGCCTTTAGTCAAAAGACTAATTAAACAAGTCTCATTCGACTTAACATTAATAATACTACAAAATTACACGAGACATCAAAGATGTCACAAATGAGGGGGGATATTCACTAGGGTATTGGTCTGGCGGTCTACGACACGTGGTGTAGCAATGAACCTACTACAGAGAATATGAAAAGTTCAATTAGCAGTTGAGTAGAGAAGTGGTAGGTTGAGAAACCATCCATTCAACCTCAAAAAGAGTGAAGAGAGGTTGTCAGCACATCCTCCACTATCTCCACTTCATCACTGCTCAACCATCGACACCTCCTACATGATAAGGTCAGGATAACGATTATAATAGCTATGATATAAATAGATTCCTCAATCTATTGAACACAAGACAAGTCTAATGATAGACACATTTTTGTGTCTAAATTGTGTTCAATTTTCTGTATTACTAATGCTCGATTGTGTACTTACCGTGTGTTTTTATGTCTTTGTAGGTAATTTTGGGTAATAAATATTATGAAAAAATCGGTTCAAAAAGTGATAAAAATACCCCCATAGAAATTACTAAAGGCACCCAGGTGAATTTTTAAAGGAACCATGTGTTTGGATTAGGGGCACCTCTTCTCTTTCATTCAAAAATAAAAATGGCGGGAAAATAATTCAACGCATGAAAATTTGGAAACCTATTTTTGTGGGATTTAAGGAGTTTCTGATATACCAAAATCGTCTAAACGTGTTTATAATCCTAACTCTGACTTCGAAACGCGTTTTTGAAGAATTTCAAGCCATGAAAATAGTTAAAAAGAGGAAAAAATGGTGTTGATGTCGATGATGATTGGTGGAGATTTAAACGAGTTTTAGAGTTGGATTTGGATTAGGAATTCTGTCCTTAACGATAAAGAATAAGTGGACGTGAAGAAATAGGTCTTCTTAAACCTATAAAAGGCAGAATAAATCGAAAACAAAAAAAAAAAGAGGGGAGAAAACGCCCGAAGTTTCAATAAAAAAAACAGAGATTCCCTCGAGATTTGACGGTTCTGTTGTATAAAAAAAGGTTGTATCAACTCCAGAAAATATTAGAGAGGCCAGGTCAAGCTTGGGAGGCCAACAGAAGGAGAAAAAAATCATCATAGGAAAAAGTGTTCTGCTGCTGCTGAAGAACACAAAGAACAGAGAAAAGGCAAAGCTTATTCAACCATTTTGCAACATTTATATGGAGCTTTGCAACGTTTATCTTCAGCTGCAACGGTTTCTTCAACCCATCTGTAACGGATATCTTATTTGCAATGTTTATCTTCAGCTGAAAAACACTTTTCTTTTGTAACAGTGAGAACAGTGGTTTGCAACACCATTACACCGTTGTAAACCATCTGTGTTATTATTTTTTCTTATTTTTACACACTTTTGAGCCATGAATAATTGTTTTGAGAGTTTGTACATCATGATGAGTTAAACCCAACCATTGGGATAATGGAGGAAGCCATATTTCATGGATGAATGATAACTATTTTTGATTCTTAATGACTTTTGCATTGATTTTTAATTGATTTATCATTTTTCTTAATTAGTTGTGATTTTGTTTGATGGTGTACGCGGGGACTTAAGAGCTTTTGATGCGTAATGCTTGTGATTTACAGTTAATGTTTTAGAAATCTATTTTGTTAAAGAAACAGAGTCAATAAAATAGCTATAATTGTTAAAGAATCATTGTAGAAATCAATCAGAAGTGATTTTGGTGGAATCCTGAGTTCCAATTCTTCTCAATATTATTAAAATCTTTTACTTATTTTCTACTTTAATTCAGAATTAGATCTAAAACGAATCTTCACAAGTCTCAGCGAACGAACATATTTTTACCACTTTTCTGAAACGATCAAGTTTTTGACGTCGTTGCCCGGGACTTGTTTTTAGATTTGTTTTTAGGATTGGGTTTTAGGTTAGTTTGTTTAATAAGATTTTTAATTTTATTTTTGTTCGTTCTATTTTACGTTTTTGGGTATTTTTCTTTGTATTACAGGTTTTTGATCAAAAACAAATTGAAGCCAAAGATTATATTGATTGATTAAAGATTTGGAGTCAAAGATAAATCGAAAAGAACGTAAAAATAAAGCAAATTTATTTTATTTTTTTAGTTTATTTTATTTTATTTAATTTTTAGGGTTTTATTTATTTTTATTTATAGAAAATAGTATTAGGAAATCTTTGAACTTTGGATTTTATTTTTCTGGGACTTTTGGACATTTTTTTAAGCCCTACGGAAGGGTATTATTGAATATAAACTACAACAGGGAAGGACGACAATTACGATATTGTCTCAGTCCTTCGGGTTCGTACACTAACATAAGAGTCGGTGGCTTGAGTCGACTCCAACGGTTCATCGTCCGTCTAGAACGGGAAGTAAGACTCTAACCACCCATGAATCCCCTGTCAGTGGGTTTTCTGGACGCCTTTATAATCCATATATGATGAGGACCTAAATACAGATTTACTTTTCTAGTAAAGGGCAAGAACTGGCCATACAAGATAAGGACTCAGATTTCATCACCGTTTCTTTCTTGCCCGCTTTAGGAACACGTTACCAAACGCGAAACTAAGCCTTAAAATTTGACTAGAAAGAGACTGATAGGGTAACGATCTTATAAGAAAGTCATTCAAAAGGATTGTATTGGTTACTTTGTTAGCCTAACTCAAAGTTCAGGAAGATTATTTTAAGTAGATTTGAGCCGCCTTGTAACCCAAGGAAACGTTGCCAAAGAGGCAGGGTTATCAAAGCTCCTTAGAGCTTATCCTGTTTTTATTCGACTTAATTTAATTCGGATAGTTCTAAGAGATTTGCTAAAACTGTAACTAGTTGCCTTTTGGAAGAATAGAAGCTGGTCTAGAAACAATCTATGTGGGGTCATCATGTTTTTTGTTTGCTAGATTCAGTAGGTTCGATTTGGTTGAGTTGGCCTTGTTTGTGTATTTTTAGAACCCTCTTCCTGTTATGATTTATTTACTTAGATTTTTTATAAATATTTAGGAAGTTTTATCAGAAAATGTCGAACTGGTATTATGAGGACCAATACAATTAGTATCCAATGGACATTATCCATACTATCAATATAGTGTGGATAGTAGTTGGGACCACCATCAACCTTTTGGAGGTTATTGCTCATATTAGGGTGATCTCAATTACTATTCATATACACGACCGTCATATGAGCATGAAAATAAGCAAAATTCAAGTTCTTTGTCTTGAAGGGATGCCCTAAAGCAGTTGTACCCATCATGAACCTATTATGCCTCTAGAAGAATCACTTAAAAAGTTATCTGAGATGACACATAGGTTTGAATTAAATGTGAGAGGAACAAATAGTAGTCCAACTCTTTCTCTAGAAGAATCACATGAGCAGTTGCGATCTAGTACTCCTTATGATCCATTTGTTTCTCTAGAGGATTCCCTCAAGAAGTTGACTGAGAATACAAATAGGTTCGTATTAAGTGTGAATGAAAGTCTTGCAAATAATAATATTGCTCAAAATGATCTTAATTTCCAATATAATGCTACCTCTGATAATTATTCGCCTAGTCAAGAGGAAGAGGATAGAATTAGTAACGCTACATATTTAAAAGAGGTTCAAACATCTTCATATTATTATGATGATGAGGATAGTATTGACGAAGAACTTGAAATATACAGGCAGCGTAATTAAAAAATTGTCACTCCAATTGTGTTTCATGATGATAGTGTTATTTTTAGTTCAAATCCAAATAATTTTAATGATTATTAACCTATTCAAAAAGAAGAGGATTTGACTAGAGATACCACTTTTTTAGACGATGTAGAATTTTCTTGTTTTGAAGCCGATAATGGTTTAGAGGAACAGGTTTATCCTGAGAATAATGTTTTAGAGTCTAGCGATTTAGAAACGATATTCTTAGGTAACAAAGATAGACCCGTAGAGATTTTAAATATGAGTGAGGATGCACCACCTAATTATAACCTATAAGAAGCAATTGACCATTTTCAAGAATCTGACGACCTAGAAATTAGGAAAATTGTGATTAGTCTATCTAAAGACACTGAAAACTCTAAGTTTTGGGGTGACTATCATTCTCCCTATGCTTTACCTTTGACTCTTAGAAATGTCCCTAACCTGGGACTTGACATATACACCTCTACCATTTTACAAGATCATCTTCAAACTAGATTTCCTGATCTTGGTGATGTCCAAAAAGAAGTTCAGTTGTTAGAAACATATACTCTGGTCAATGTGGTTCACCTAGGAAATAATACCAAGATTGACTTTGTTTTTCCAACAAAATATTTTCTTCTATATGTGGGAACGTCTGAATTTCAAATGTGTCAGTTATTAAGTTTTGAGACTAAGCCTAATTACTTTAGGGAATTAGAATCGACACATTTGCTCAAGAAATGACCACCATTTTCGTAGTAGTCAACTGTGTGAGTCCAATCTGATTAACTTTGAGGATCCACAATTGTTCAGGTTATTATTATGTGCTTCAAATTTATTAGTTGAGTTACTTCAGACTCTACAACCTGATTCTATGGATCCTGTCAATGAGGAAATCCAGCCCATGAAAACATTTTATCGAGACCTTTTTATAGAGCCTGAACCTGAACCTCAACTAGATGTAGTTTTCTTAAACAAGACATTAGATAGGGATAATGTTGTACTTTGTTTGTTCACTTTATGTGCCTCCGCAGTTTCCTTCTATTTTGGATAACATTATTTGATTCAGATGACCCATAGTTGTTCCAATTATTGTTGTATGATTTTATGAGGTAACTAATTCTTTCTTAGTCTGGCTGAAGACTTTAAACTTAGCACTTCTGGAGAGGTAACCCATGCTCATGCTACACGGTAATATCCTTCCTTAACTCTTTTCTTCAAGTGGTAACCGTTTCTTCTTGTTCATGTTTTTAATCATTTATCTTTAGAACATTAAGGACAATGTTAGATTTAAGTTTGGGGGTAAGGGAGAAACTTTTGGTGAAATATGAAACTCCAGAGTCTAGAAAGTTGTGTCAATTCAGGATGACACTAACCATTCTAGGAGATGGAAACTTAGTTCTTTTTCTTTAGGAATTGGTGTGCCCAGCTAAATGGTCTATTCATAAAAGGATGCCTAGCTCAGATGCTAGAAATAACATGATAGTTGTCACCATATCTCGGAGTCTATCTCGACAATATCACCTTATGTTTTTATTTTTGCAATTTTTTTGTGTTTCTCTAAGTGATTTGGTAGGGCACCAATATCGAGTTTTTATCGCCGCCAGGATGGAGTAGAGTGTTTGAGATTATTTGGACTATTATTCGGACCAAAAAAAATAAAAAAATAAAAAAATAAAAAATATATCGAGTGTTGACACTTTGATAGCAATATGTGTGTGTTCTCCATGTCTCCGTCGCCTAAGCAAGCGTGGAACGCATGATCCATGAGAACTATCATGTAAGATGCTGATAAAGAGCATGCACTTGGATTCATTTGACCAAATCATGTTGTCAGTACATTTAAAAATAATAAATAATTGTTTTCAATAAATCGTCCGTTGAGACCTTGTATATACAACCTGAGTCGATATTAATATAAGGATTAAGACCAGTGGGAGCATATTTCAATCCATTATGAATCATCCTGGCACTGATCTTCAGACAGATATGGGAAACACCGTTCACCTTAGTCAACACGTGCAAACTTCATTTTATCACTATCCATCTTCTAAATCTTTTCATGTGATTGTACTTTGATAAATTCTGAGTATCCTGGTTGAACGACTACCTAAGTAGAGCTTTATTTTCTTATATATGAATTATAGTATGCTTGAGTGCAAACTCGTGTACAACAATTGGACTCATATAGGGTAATGATTCCCATAGCCGAAGACTTTCATATCTTGCATTCTTTCCCATGTTCAATTTTGACAGAATAGCAAAAATCGGTGAATGTCTTGGACTTAAAAAAAGACTTTCCCATGTTCAATTTTGACAGAATAGCAAAAATCGGTGAATGTCTTGGACTTACAAAAAGACGCCAAAAAAAGGAGCGATTACGACAATTATCAAATGCAATACTATAATATGTAAGGTTATCTTTATATCATGCGAAAAATCTTAATATGCTTCCTTAATTGAGTTTGATTTATTGTAAATTGTTGCCATTTCGGTTTTTCTTAAGGTACTAACAGTGCTAGACGGTGGATCGATGAAGCAAAAGTGGAAATAAGACAAACAAAAGATAAAGTAAAAAATTAAGCGAAAGAGGAAATGAAATAGAGAAAATAAAGATAGATTTTGCTGAATAAAATTGATCATTTGGTATTACGTTTTTATGCTTGGTCATGTCTTTCTTCTTGGTCGATCCTGCCACCGTGGCAGTGGTCCTCTAATTATTATATCGACAACATCTTTGATGTAAACAAAGAATTTACTGTAAGTTGTTCAATCACAGTACTAACCGAAGAGTCGTATAGAAACAAAATCCTTCTTCGATCAAAACCCTTATTCCAAATCCTAGTGAGAGAAATCACAAGAAACCCATTCCCAATTTCAGAATTATTATTAGGATTCCAGATTTTTCACTTATCCCTGCCCGGGAGGAGAGTCAAAACATATAGAAAAGGTTTTAAAGTTTGTTGTTTTTTATTTTGCATACAAAATTTAGTCCCACATCGTATAGATTACTGATTTTTGTAAGTCCAAGACATTCACCGATTTTTGCTATTCTGTCAAAATTGAACATGGGAAATAATGCAAGATATGAAAGTCTTCGGCTATGTGAATCATTACCCTATATGAGTCCAATTGTTGTACACGTGTTTGCACTCAAACATACTATAATTCATATATAAGAAAACAAAGCTCTACTTAGGTAGTCGTTCAACCACGATACTCAGAATTTATCAAAGTACAATCACATGAAAAAACTTAGAAGATGGATAGCAATAAAATGAAATTTATGCGTGTTGACTAAGGCGAACGGTGTTTCCCATATCTGTCTGAAGATCAGTGTCAGGATGAATCATAATGGATTGAAATACGCTCCCACTGGTCTTAAAGTGTTACGTGCAGCACAATGTGTTTTTACGGCAAACAAGGTTGGTTGAAATAACGAAAAAGTTGATTATCACATTTACCGTCTTATAAACACCGACCAAGTTGATTGCGTCGCAACCAAGAATAGATCCCGCTTGAAATAAGTTTACAAGATTTACTGTTCCACTGTGCTCAATGATTAACCAGTAGTATTCTAAGTAGCACAGTGTTTGCATCAACCAAGAACATATCCCATTTTTGGTTATTTCTTCTCACTGTTCTCAGCATTAAATTGTTAACCGTAAACTAAACTATCACCAAATGATGCATAAATTGATTGCTTGTACAGATTTTCAACTATGTTATGCTCTCTGGAATTACAGCTATTTCGCTCCTGCACAAGTTTTTTAACGGATCAGGGGGAGCAAGTATGTGTATAGTCCACTGAAGCTCCTTAACAGACTCAGCACAAAGCTGTATTGCAGCAGCTTTTTGGTCCGCCACTAGATGAAGCTTAAAACGGATGACTTTCAAGAACAACGGATGACTTTAAAGAACAGAATCCGTACCTACTCGGTTGTTGTTGTACACTACACAAAAAGTCAATATTAGGATTTGGTTGGGGTGTGCCAGGCCTTTGCAGTACTACAACGCAAAGGCGCATGAGAACCCCAGTAGCAAGCTACTGTGACCAGGAGGTGGTCAGGGAAGACATTTGTGGCAGAAAGCAATTTACAAGGAACTTACTCTAGTATGCGATTTTGGTTGCTGGGGAAGAAGAGAAGCAGCTGAAATTTAGTGATAGAAATTATGAATGAAAAGTAGTGATGAACATAATCACACAAAACAGATTGTTGCATTATATGTTTCAGATGAAGAAATGGCATGACATAATCACTTTAGAACAAGGAGTAAAGCTTTTGTTTTGAGAATTGTTGAGTTCCTGTTTTTAGAAATGGCATGACATTGTTTGCTCAGAACAAAGGAGTAAGCTTTTGTTTTGAGAACTGTTGGGTTCCTCTTGTAAAAGAGAAACCCTCCAAAAATAGGCGTATGCCGCTTGTATACAGCAAGCACACGGTATTCTTTAGTAAAAGGCAAGAGAATAGTTCGCTTTGTGCTTACCGCACCTAGAGTGAGGTGCTAGTTATATACAAAGCATTCCAGTAGAGTTATGCTTCATACTCCATGTGGGACGAACTTCAAGTGAGATTCAAAGTTACTAAGTTTCTCTCTACTCTTTCTTTCTAGTCTAGGCTTGCCAACCAAAGGAAGGATAATGGGATTCGAAGCTTATAAATTTTACTCCTTTAGTTTCTAGTGAAATAGGAAGGAAAGATTACCTTCCTAATGATTTATTGCTTAGACAACATCAAGCCATGACTCATGTGGTATAGAACCTACTAAAAAAGACTTGAGATAAATATCATATGATCGAAGTCGCTTTGATTCCATCAGGGTGTTTCCTCCTTGGTTGCTAGAAATAGTAGTTGGATAAGTTGGCAAACAAGAATGATAAGTTGTGTTTCAAATACTGTGAAGCAAATGTTTGTCCTCTCCTGTGCACAATACCTTACACCTCCAGTGCTATTTCTCACTTTTAAACACTAAGAGATCCACAATTTGCATATATAAACGTAAACTCTGTAGTCTGTACCTCAATCTCCCTCAAGGAATCCATATAATAAAACAAACGATCTTACAAAAAGAATCAAAAAACAAAAATCAGATCCAAAATTTGGATGTAAGATGGTTATAGTAAAAAAAACACCTTTTAAAATCAAATCAATACTAGACTTGTCCCAGTGATCCAAAGCCATTGATCGGCCAAATCTACAAAAAGAGCAGCCAAGGAAAGTAAGCTTTGACTCCCAATACATAATTAGTGACTAACAAACTTGGGAACCACAAAATAGCAGAATCACTTCCAGTTGTAGCAAAGCTAAGTTATGATGACATCAATAACATTGATTTATACATCAAGAAACCTATATGTTAGTCTAAAAATAGTGAGTAAAACGTTTGGGAACCACAAAACAGCAAAATCACTACCAGTTGTAGCAAAGCCAAGTTAAGAATCTTAAGTGGCACCAAAACATCGATTTATACATCAAAAATCCCACGGTTGGGTTGTTGGTGGACATGATGGTGACAGAAGATGTGATGAGCACGTTACAGTGTTTAGAGAGAATTTGGCAACAAAACTGAAAGTGTTCAAAAGTTGAGAAATGGTGGATGAGGATAAGGTTGGTGAAATGGGTTCAGTCGGGGAGGAAGTGTAAATCCGAAACAATGTTGTATGTTTCCTTAGGACTATTATCCAAAGAAATATTGTATCTTAATTCTGATCGAAACACATTCAAAATTCAAATCTCGGCAGTAAACATAAAAATCTAACAAACAAGACAAAACTCACCCTCCAAAACACCTTGCCTTGAACAAGACCATATGGAACAGGACCGAATTGCCGTGAGTCCCGTGAGTTATATATGTTATCTCCTTGGATCCAAATATGTCCCTTTGGCACCTGTTTCACACCAGTAAAATAGAAAACTTGAATAATGAGTTGAGAGATTAATATGCTAAAACATCCTTGAGACGAACTTAAATCATATCGAAACTGAAACACACTTGAGGAAACTGAAAGATAAGCAACACAAATTTGAAAACTTCTTATATAGATTATTATTGCTTTTCTTAACTCGTTCTTTAAAAATATCAATCAAAACCCCACGTAATAATAACAAAGAAAAAAAAAACAGCCTAAGTGAGAGTATTTTTCCCTTACCGTGATAGTTCGACATTTCTCAGAATACTGCGGATCGACCAAGTAAGTTACAGTGTCTCTTTCCATGCCTAAAATACGCTTACTAAGAATCTTTTTGGGATTCTCAGGTGAGCGTACAAGCACTATATCTCCATTATTCACCTTCCCTAAAAGAGTCGATATCTTCTCCATCAAAAGCAAATCACCTCTGATACTTAAAGTCGGGAGCATACTAGGACCAACCGCCTGGAAAAGAAAAAAAAACATTCAAACACAATTGTCCCTTAATTTACAGAGCCACAGTGTAGAAAATTGGGTTCAATTGCTTACAAAAGTAGGACTGCAGATGTAGGTGTTGGTAACATGAAGAAAGCAAAGAAATTTCCCAACTAAAACTGTTCGATCAAATGCTTCTTTCACAATCTCAATGCCATTTTCTTTCCAGAGATTCCTCAATCGATTCATTCTCTTTAACTTGCTTTTTTCTGCGCTTCTCCAGCCTGTTCAGTTTAGAATTTAAACCCACTTAAACAAAATCTTTCGAACAACAAATTTACAACCTGTTTTAAACTGACCAATGTAGTCAATTTCGGATTTCGGTCTGTATCGTTCGAGAGCGATACACTGATACACCGTTGTATCGGGGATATTTCGGTTCCAAATATCGGCGAAATATCGGTTCACACATTTTATACCTATAATTTTATAAAAAAATACTAGTTCACATTTTATAACTATAAATATATAAGTAGACAAATAACAATAGATGAAGACAACTTACAGTAGCTGGACAGGCAATAAAACCAGCATACACTATAAAAGTATTGTATTCTTTCAACAGCACCTTGACTAGAGATAATAAAGTACTTTAAACAATCATTTCAACTATTTTTTCTTAAACTAGTTGAGTAGTATTGGCTACAATGCCACATGAGTCATCAGATATATGTCATCCTAAACAGGCAAGTCACCTATCTACTGTTTTGTCACTCCTACAGTAAAAAAAGAAAAAGAAAAGAGTTTACTGGATTTTCTTGTCTAAAATCTTTTCACTAGAGGCTCGTAGAATTTACTAGTCTGAACTGTTATGTAGAAACATTGATGGTTCAGTTAGTGCTGAGATAAATATAATCAAACATAAGGTATAAAAAATACAAGAAATGAACTTTCGAATTTCAATTAAAGAAACTGCTTATGTTCAAAATTCGAAACTAGAAAGCATACTCTGATCATACACATTTTCTGAACAGACGTGTATAGACCTTACACATTTTAACATTTCTTCTCACTCTTCCTTCTCAAACAAGACACTTAATGAGATCACTTGATCGGCTCGATAATCGTCAGCTTAGCAGGGCCCTGTGTTGTCTGTTTTGAAGTTCCTACTAAATGAACCAGTACTTACTTAGCCTTGAGGTTACATAGATAGTCCAGATATCTGTCAGTGAATACAATTAGAATTTTCTAGTAGGAGGCTATCAATGGCGGACTTACTTGTAAACTATATGATGGGAATCACCAACATCTACAACAGTGACAGTTCAAACTAAGAATACACCCGAACTAAAAACTTGTCTAAATTCCTTGGGCAAAATACAATAAATCACTACGATGAAGACAAAGCATTTGCCATTGTGTAATGCTTCGGTTCACCTGTTAAACCTTAAGATAATTATGAAACAATCTTCTACGATGGAATTCAAAACACTTGGGTTTGCAAATGATTTATATGCGTGGACAATTGCATTCTCACTGTTTCATAGATAATCAGCAAGACATTTTAAGCAGTAAAAGAACATTCATCTCTCCAAATAACATCTCTAGCTGAAACCCTAACATATTGAATAAGCACGAAAACAATCAAATCAAACACAATTGAGCGTAAAACAGAGATAAAAAAATGTCGAAAATCACAAACCTAGAAACCATAGCAGCAATTGCAACAGTTCATGGCTGCAACAAAGACAGTTCCTGTCCTCCCATGAGTACACAGTTGAACCAGTAATATAAGGACAAACAGTTCATGTTTCATCTTCACAGCATCATGTCTAAACATTTCATGTATAAGACTGTGAATAAAAGATGTCTAAACAAAATCAAGCATCATGTCTAAACAAAATCGCATCATCTTCACAGCATCATGTCTAAACAAAATCAAGCAATTCATGTTATAGCTAACTTGATGATGTTCCACCACCATCAAAACAGTAACTCTCAAGTTTCCTCTTTCAAAATTCCTAGACATTACGAATTCAGCTGCAGTAACAGTACATTCAAAATTCCTAGAGAAAACCCCCAATAGATGAGATCAAATAAACCTAAATTACAGAAAAAGAGAAAAAACCCCAAATTTTGTTGAACCCTAAAATTTTAATTTGATCAATTTTCAAATTAATACAAAACATTAGTTGATTCATGGGAAAAGAAGGTTTGGGTTCCATTTACTTACTTGTTTGGACGTCAAATTTGATTCAAATTTTGAGAGTTTTCTTCAACTATTTCTTCATGAAGTTTTAAAGCAACTATTTCTTCGATCTTGGTATTCTCTGCAACAGTCAAAACAACACACATATTCACTCACAGACTTAATGAAAATGGAAAATCTAATCGATCCAAAGAGAAGAAAGGGTGTTACCTGAGCAATCCGTCGGCCTCTCGCCTGTGTTGAAGAAAGGGGAAAATGAAGAACAAAATGTTGGCAGTTAAAGACTACTTCAACTGACCAGGTCAGGGTCAGCTAAAATGAAGGGATACTTATGTGTATATGCATAACTGTGCATATCTAAAACCTGGAGACTAGGCACTCCTAAAGACTAGGCATTTTTGTTTGTAACTATGCATTTTGTTACTCTAGATACTGTGTATATATTCAATGCTTCTGTGAATGAAAACTTAACTTGATCTCTCAGTTCAACATGGTATCAGAGCCCTGATCCATTACTCAATCATTTTTTTTTCCTTAATTCAAATGGCTGAAACCAGCACAAACACAATTCACAACACCAATACCTCTACTCAAACTCTGATTAGTATTAATGTTGCAGCCCAGGCTCCATTGAAACTAACCTCCTCCAACTACAATTCCTGGAAGCTTCAATTCAACACACTGTTTGTAGGCTATGACATCATCGGTTACATTGATGGTTCCATATCACCCCCTCCAAAAACAATAACCCAAAATGACAATACAGTCAATAACCCAGCTTACCATCCTTGGAACAGACAAGACCAGCTCATTTTGAATGCTCTTTTAGGCTCTCTTTCTGCACCTGTCATTCCCTTTATAGCACAGGCTAAAACTGCTAAAGAAGCCTGGGATATCCTTGCAAATACTTATGCAAAGCCATCAAGAGGTAGAATCAAACAACTCAAAAATCATTTCAAACATACTGACAAAGGTTCACTATCTATCAGTGAATTCATGCAGTCAGTCAGGTCCAAAGCTGATGACCTGGCTCTTCTTGGTGCACCATTAGATGATGAGGAGATAACAGACAAAGTCCTAGATGGACTCAATGAAGACTATAAAGAACTTGTTAGAGCAGTCCAGGCAAGGGACACTAACATAACCTTTGAAGAATTACATGAAAAACTTCTAAATTTTGAAGCCTCTCTGGCTATCAAAAATCCTGAACCACAACATTTCTCACCTACTGTGCATGCTACCACCAGAAGCAATACCCCATGGAATTCAAAACCATCGCATCCAAACTGGCGCAACACAAACAATTCATCAGCTTCCTATTACACTCAACCTAGGCAGACAAAATATAACTCTGGACAGAATTCTACACCATCATATACCAGGCAGAACAGACCCTATCTTGGTCTCTGTCAGCTTTGCAGAGTTCAGGGACACACAACCAAGAGGTGTCCATCCTTCAAATTCACTCCAACAAGTCAGTCACCCCAAGAAAAACCATGGCAACCACAGGTCAATGCAACCACACCAGGAAACAGCAGTCAAGCATGGCTACTTGACACTGGTGCTTCTCACCATGTAACTTCTGACTTGGAGAACCTGGCAAATCACAATCCATATGCTGGCCAGGATGATGTTATGCTTGGAGATGGCACAACTCTTCCAATTACTCACACTGGTTCAACTTCTTTAACCTGCTCCAACAAACTCTTTAAACTTGAGAATGTTTTATGTGTCCCAAATATGCAAAAGAACTTACTTTCTATATCTCAGTTTTGTCAGACTAACAATGTATCAGTTGAGTTCTTACCCTGTTCTTTTCTTGTGAAGGAGCTGAACACAGGAGCAACTCTAATGGAAGGACCAACCAAGGATGGGGTGTATGAGTGGCCAATCAAATCATCAAAGTTTGCTTTCTCTACAACAAGACTCAACTCCTACTGCTGGCATAACAGATTGGGCCACCCCACTTTTCCAATTCTGCAACACATAGTGTCAACCTACAACTTAGGCCAACTCCCAAAAATTTCTTCCTTTAACTCCTGTAATGCCTGCAACTGCAATAAAAGTCATAAGTTAAAGTTCTCAAATTATTCAATTGTCTCTACACAACCCTTACAAATAATCTACAGTGATGTATGGACATCACCTGTCCTATCCACAACTGGTTTCAAATATTATGTAATCTTTTTGGATCATTACACAAGGTACACATGGTTTTATCCACTACACAATAAATCAGATGTCAAACAAACATTCATCAAATTCAAAACTCTCACAGAAAACTACTTCAACTCAAAAATCAAAACATTCTACTCTGATAATGGGGGTGAGTACATTAGCATGAGGACCTTCTTAACAACTTCAGGCATCTCTCATTTCACTACACCACCACACACTCCTGAGCACAATGGTATGTCAGAAAGAAAACATCTTCATATAGTAGAGACAGGTCTATCATTACTCGCTCATGCTTCTTTACCTCTTAGTTATTGGCCTTATGCTCTTGCAACAGCTGTTTATCTTATCAACAGGCTACCTACAAAAACATTACACAATCTGTCACCCTACCAAAAGATTTTTCACACATCACCAAACTATACAAAACTCAAGATTTTTGGGTGTCTTTGTTGTCCTTGGCTAAAACCTTACAATACTCACAAGCTAGACCCCAAATCCAAACCATGTATTTTCCTAGGCTACTCACTCACTCAGAGTGCATATTTCTGTCTTGAGCCTACCACGAAAAAAATCTCTGTCTCCAGACACGTCAAATTTGTTGAACATCAGTTCCCATTTGCAAACCTCTCCAGCCCATCTGAATCAACTCAACATACAACCATTGATACTTGGATTCCAGCACCAATCCAGTTCCAGCTATCACCTCCTCCAAGGCCACTCAACACGTCATTGGCAGTTGACCTTCAACAGAGTTCCCTGTGTTCAGAGTCTACTACAAGTGACAGTACAGGTATGCACACTACTGACCTTGTAAGTATAAGTCCAGTACCAGTAGAGCCAGTCCAACATCAGTCTAGCATATCAACATCATCTCCTACAGCACCTGCTACAACCAATCAGGAAGTGTTCAACCATGAGGTAACACAAGCCCAGCAAAATCAGCCAACCCACTCGATGACAACTAGAGCCAAAAACAAAATTCACAAACCCATTCAGAAACTGAACTTGTCAGCCCAACTTGCATCTAGTAATACTTCTGAGCCAAAAACAGTAACCCAAGCTCTTCAACAGCCACACTGGCGCAAACCCATGTCAGATGAGTTTAATGCTTTAGTCACCAATGGGACATGGGACTTGGTCCCATCACAACCACATCAAAATGTCGTAGGGTGTAAATGGATTTTTCGGACTAAACGAAAATCGGATGGTTCCATTGACAGGTACAAAGTAAGATTGGTGGCGAAGGGTTTCCATCAGCGACCAGGTGTGGACTACATGGACACATTTAGCCCTATGGTTAAGCCAACAACAGTTCGTGTTGTACTAAGTTTGGCAATTGCACGTGATTGGCCTCTACGACAACTAGACGTCAACAATGCTTTTTTACAAGGTACTCTATCAGAAACAGTTTTCATGCAACAACCTCCTGGTTTTGTTGATCAAGATAATCCTTCTCATGTGTGCAAATTGCGTAAGGCTATCTATGGTCTAAAGCAGGCCCCTCGTGCTTGGTACAATGAACTCCGTGTTTTTTTGCTTCACTCAGGATTCACAAATTCCACGGCAGATACCTCACTTTTTGTGCTCAATAGGTCTAATGACTTAACATACATTTTGGTGTATGTAGATGACTTGATAATTACAGGAAGCAATCCAGGAAATGTTAACAAGTTCATTCACGCTCTAGCCCATAGATTCTCGATAAAGGACCTTGGTAAGTTATCTTATTTTCTAGGTGTGGAAGCAGTACCAAATAAGCATGGCATACTTCTGTCGCAGCGGCGTTATATTCTGGATATACTAGCAAAAACACAAATGACTGATGCAAAGCCGGTTCTTACACCAATTCCATTAACACCTTCACTCACATTGAAGTCAGGAACACCATTGGATGATCCTTCCGAATATAGGACTGTTGTAGGGTGTCTGCAGTATCTGTTAATTACAAGACCTGACTTGTGTTATGCTGTTAACAAGTTATCCCAGTATATGCACTCCCCAACATCGTTGCACTGGCACTTTGTTAAAAGGCTACTTCGTTATCTCTGTGGCAGTATTGATGATGGAATTCAGCTGTATCGAAATTCTTCTATTCAATTACATGCCTTCTCAGATCATATTCACAGTAACAGTTCTCTACAAGTTTTCTCTGATGCAGATTGGGGTGGCAACAGAGATGACTTCTCTTCAACAAGCGCTTACATTGTCTATCTTGGCCGTAACCCAATTTCATGGAGCTCAAAGAAACAGAAATCAGTTGCCAGATCGTCAACTGAAGCCGAGTACAGAGCAGTTGCAAATGCTGCGGCAGAAATAAACTGGTTAACATATCTACTCACTGATCTGGGTATCACTTTCTCCGCTTGTCCGGTCATTTACTGTGACAATGTGGGCACAACTCAATTGTGTGCTAATCCAGTGTTTCACTCTCGGATGAAACACATTGCTATTGATTTTCATTTCATCAGGAATCAAGTTCAAAAAGGTTCCCTTCGTGTGGCTCATATTTCTTCAGCAGATCAATTAGCGGATGCACTTACCAAACCATTGTCAACTTCAAGATTTCGTTATTTAAAATCCAAGATTGGACTTCTCCCTAGATGTCCATCTTGAGGGGGCATGTTGGCAGTTAAAGACTACTTCAACTGACCAGGTCAGGGTCAGCTAAAATGAAGGGATACTTCTGTGTATATGCATAACTGTGCATATCTAAAACCTGGAGACTAGGCACTCCTAAAGACTAGGCATTTCTGTTTGTAACTATGCATTTTGTTACTCTAGATACTGTGTATATATTCAATGCTTCTGTGAATGAAAACTTAACTTGATCTCTCAATTCAACACAAAATTGTTCTTCTCTTCGGATCCCCCCCAATATTTTTTTAACACTATGTAGATTTTTACAGTTATATAATCAATTTTATTATCATATTTGAGAAAATCCTTCTGTTTATATTGAACAGCAACCTTGGTTTACGGGTGGCACCTTGTTATTCGAGTTTTGTCCTTCAAAGGATATGAAAAAATATTTTTCAGCATGTATTAGTTTACTTTAGATAATGAGTCTGATGTTCATATTCGTAATCAAAGATTTGGGTTGTATGTGATTATTTGGACAGGCCATGTGTTATAAGCCTAAAGGTGTCACTATTCAACTACATAAAACTCAACAAAATAAATTTAATATAAAAAAATCATTATAAACCAACTGTCCATATTACTCTTGCTTATTATTCAATTCAACTTCAGAAACTATTCACGTCCATCACGCCCATTTCACCTTAACCTTATAAAAAATAAATCTCCTTCACCTTACGGAATTTTTCCTCGTCTTCATCTTCATCATCAGTAGTTTCATCATCCTCGTCTTCATCTTCATCATCAGTAGCTTCATCATCCTCGTCTTCATCTCCATCATCATAGCTTCGTTATCCTCGTCTTCATCTTCATCATCCTCGTCTTCATCTTCATCATCGATAACTTCATCATCCTCATCTGCATCATCTACAACTAGAATCAGAATCAAACCAATTTTAAAATATTGACGAAATGGTTGTTCATTATCATCAGTAACATTTTCAACCTAAAATAAAAACAAAATCATAGATCAAAATCAAAAATGGTTCATCATCTGTTAGGTTTAGGTTTCATCTGTTTCGAAATCAATCTTTCATACTTAGGTTCAAAGATAGAAAGTTTCAATTCCATTTGTTTTCACCTTTATTTATTTATGATTCAATTATGTTCAGTTTTGGTTTCATTGTTTTTTTTCGTTTAATAAAATTTCAGATGAAAAAAAAAACGATGAAACCTTTTGGGGTTTCATAGTTTTTCTTTTTTGATTCAAATAAAAAAAAACATATAAAAAAAACACTATGAAACCAAAAAAGGTTTCATAGTTTTTCTTTTTTCATTCACATAAAAAAAACAAATGAAAAAACACACTATGAAACCGAATAAGATTTTATCCATTTCAATTACATTTTTCTGAAGAAAAAATGTCTCAGCATATAAAAAAACAATGAAACCGAATAAGGTTTCATTTATTTTAATTACATTTTTCTGAAGAAAAAATGTCTCAGCATATAAAAAAACAATGAAACCGAATAAGGTTTCATCTGTTTAAAATACATTTTTCTGTAGAAAAAATGTCTCATCATATAAAAAAAAAATGAAACCGAATAAGGTTTCATGCACATCAATTACATTTTTATGTAAAAAAAATAGGTTTCGCTGATTTTCAACTCAAAATAGGTTTCATCATTTTTTTTTTTGGTTCAAATAAATTTACAGATGAAAAAAAAAACAATGAAACCAAACAAGGTTTCATCTGTTTAAAATATATTTTTCTGTAGAAAAAATGTCTCATCATATAAAAAAACAATGAAACCGAATAAGGTTTCATACACATCAATTACATTTTTCTGTAAAAAAATAGGTTTCACGGATTTTCAACTAAAAAATAGGTTCCATCAATTTTTTTTTGGTTCAAATAAAATTACAGATGAAAAAAAACAATGAAACCAAAAAAGGTTTCATCTGTTTAAATTATATTTTTTGTAAAAAAATGTCTCAGCATATAAAAAAACAATGAAACCGAATAAGGTTTCATACATATCAATTATATTTTTCTGTAAAAAAAAAGGTTTCACTGATTTTCAACTAAAAAATAGGTTCCATCATTTTTTTTTGGTTCAAATAAAATTACAGATGAAAACAAACTATGAAACCCCAAAAGGTTTCATAGTTTTCCTGACATTTCACCAACAAAAAACCCAAAATTTGACAATGATGATATATCATTATATTTTGTTGAAGATTTTCGGCGATGACGATCTGGAGGTGTTGGTGATGTTTGTAGAGGATAAAAGGAGGAAGAAGAGGTGTTGTTGGTAGTGGATTCGGACATATAGTGGTGGAGGAGAAACAATAACGACGAGGAAGCGATGGGAAAGGAAGAGGTGTTGTTGGTGAAGGATACGAAGGTGTTGTTGTGGCGGAGGAAGTACTATTGTTGCTGGTGATGGTGGCGGAGGAGGTATTGTTGCTGCTGGTGATGGTGGTGGAGAGGAGAAGAAGGAGAAGAGAGGTGTTGGTGAAGGATACGAAAGTGTTGTTGTGGCGGAGAAGGTACTGTCGCTGCTGGTGATGGTGTCGCTGCTGGTGATGGTGGCGGAGTAAGTATTGTTGTTGTTGGTGATGGTGGTGGGGAGAAGAAGAAGAAGAAGAAGAAGAAGAAGAAGAAGAAGAAGAAAAATGCCCTAAAATTACAATACCTAGGTTATATATGGAAGGGCATCTCGGGTATATGAAAATAATTAAAATCTAAATTTAATTAGTATTAAGTGAAATGGGGTTTTTGTCTCATTTTTAATGAAAATGGTTTTTCTTTATAAAAGATAATATGGGAGGGTTTTATACATGATAAGTTTGTTCACTTTGGTTTTTTATACCAAGTTTTGTTATTTGGATGCATAAATTATATGCTGTGAAAATGTTCGATGAAATGTCGATCACAATTTCTTAATAATTTACGTATAGAGAAAATGCACTAATCGTCTCTAATTAATTTTTGATCGTCCTTAAATTAAGAAGCCTGATATAGGGGCTCCAACATTAATAGAGGGGCTCCAATAATAAGAAGAAATAGGGACATTATGAAGTAAAACTCAAAAACCCCTTATCCATAATATTTTCACAATGCCTAAACCACCCCTGATTAGTTAATCTTAATTACACTAACTAATTAAAAAATTAAGCTAATCATGATTAATTAAACATAATCTTTTACTTAGTCAAATGATTTGAAAAAAATTTCTTTTGAATTTGTCTTTGGTGGGAAGAAAAACTAGATGAAATTTAAGATTTTTTTTTTTTAACCCTAGATTTTGATTCAATAAACCATAGTAGCATTGAGTATCCTCTAACTTATACTCTTGATCTTTTTATGGCTCAAATTTGATGAAATCACGATTTGAAAGATTGATTTTTTGTTGTTCAGAGAAACTTACGGTTGGGTTTCATGTCGAACCCAACCGTAACACCAAGAACACTGAAGAACACCATTTTTGCCTAGATTTACGGTTGGGTTTTCAACCAAACTCAACCGTAACTAATTTGTTCTTCATATTACGGTTGGGTTATTAAAGAAACCCAACCGTAACTTCAAATGTAGGAGATGAAGATTCAATTAAGATTTACGGTTAGGTTTTCAACCAAACCCAACCGTAACTAATCTTTAAACCCCAATCGTAAAATTA